>JAQIXG010004056.1:0-13555 GCA_034700105.1 Oconnorella tubifera | reverse complement strand
TCAGTGGCAGCAGCAGCGGATGCCAAAAAGGCAGACGGTGCCAGCTGTTGCGCATTGCGGACTCCGATCCCACCACACCTTAGAGGGAGGCAGGCTTGTGACCATATTGAGGGGGATAAGTCGATGTTACAATATAATTGTTATAAAGTACAATATAATTGTTTAAGTTTATTCAAACGCGTCACAAAATACTAATAAATACAATGATGATATAATAATGTAAAGAAAAGCGCGGTGAATTTTTGTATTAATAGGATTAATATCAGAGAGTATATTAATAATCTTTCTGTACAGTTACTAATTACAAATAATGTTATTGACAGTCGATTGAAACTCGTAATGCAATAAATACAATTGTTATTTGTATTTATTGATTATATTTATAATATCAGATAGTATAAATATAATCATAACTGCAGTGTTTTAAGTAAAAAAAGCAAAGGGTAAATATATAAACAAGAAATAAGAATATTAGTTTCTAATAAGAAAAATAGTAACTAGAGAGCAAAAACGCGCTATTGTCAAAAAACGAATAATTTGAATCGCTCGAAATAAAATAACAACATAATTTAAATGAGTTATTGCTGATTACAAAAGGCAGAAATTGCGCGCCATACTTCATGTTTCTAAATAGCAAAGAATTACAGCAAAAACTATCGAATCATTTACTCACCAGGAGTAATGACATTGCCGGGAGGGTTTCTTATTATAAGATCTCTTCCGTCGAGCTGTTTGAGACAGAATTCAAAGCCGCACAACGCTTCAGTGATACCCAATGAGTGAGAACATCTGAGATCATTACCTACTCGTTGAAACACACCGTGTTCCTTCTGTTGCAACACGATTATGATGTCACCGGGTTCAATTCCAGGCTGAAAGAAAAAATAATGCTAGGTTATGTTTATCTTTTGCAAGCTTAAGAAAATCTGAAAAATTCTCAGAAAAATTTACAGTGTCAAGTATGATATACCAGTTCAAGAAAAACATATCAGAGTAGAGTAATTACTTGAAAATAAATGACATTGATAATATTTCTTTGCAATTAATAATGGTTATTACAAAAATTATTATGTAATCACATTGTTATGTCTACAATATGCATGCAATTACACGCTGACAAAAATTATATAGGCTATATTTAAACATAGAAAACTTCGAAAATTGGTTTATCATGAGTAGTCAAATAATATACCGGAGATTTATTGTATACATCAATACAATATTTGCAATACATAGTTTACATGTAAGAAAAATGATAGCATAAAAATAATACAAAACAAATCAATTTCAATGTAACAAGAATTTAAATTTAATAGAGATTCAAATAGTTAAAGAGTAACTTTGAAGAATTATTTTATACTTTGCGTAACTACTAGGCTTCTGATAAAACTGACTTCTAATAAAATGATTTGATACATTTTCTCACCACTTGATCTCCTTCATTACGAAACGTAACTTTTTGACCGTTTTTCATTCCCTTATCAATGTGTACTTCTAATATCTTGTTGTCTTTTATAACTTTCTTGCCATGACAAGTCTTGCATCGATCTCTTTCATTCATAACTTCGCCTGATAAAAAACAAAACAGAAATTAACGGATCACAGCAAAAAATCACATTTTCACATATTTTGAGAAATATATTTCTTCCTTAAATTACAGTTACATAATAAATAAACTTAGTAAACAACAAACAGCATAGTAAATGAACTCTCCCTCTAATATGAAATAAACATTAATATATTCTATCACATATTATACTTATATTATTAGTATCATATTATATTTCTATCTAAATGTTAAACTAAATTACCATATCAAAATATAAAACAAGTAACAATTTAGAAAGTAACAAGTAAGTACCGCAGTAAGTATAAAATTTTAATTAAAAAAGTTAATTTAACAAACCTTCTCCATGGCAGTCACCGCAGACCCCCTGCATTTGTTGAACCATCCCTGGACCAAGTTGTCGATACGTTACTTTCACCCCGGACCCGTGACAATTCCTACAAGGATGGACTGCACCTGGCTTCCCTCCATTACTAGAAAAACAACAACATTTAAAAGAAAAACATTAAAATTGCAGATAAATTGGTAATATGGATTTACATTTACATTCTGTCAACTGAACTTTTGTTTGCAATACTTGCTTAATAACTATTATTGAAACTATTAACTATTGTTTAAACTGTCTATAACTGTTTGTACTGTCAATAAAAGTTTGCACTTTTAAAAATCTTAGTATTGTCAGTAATATTACATAATAGTGAAAATAAACTCAAGTATATAATATACTTGCGGTATATTTGTTTATATCGTGTTTCTAAAGGTTTAATAACATAATAATTTTAATCGTTGACAATTCATAAGCTAAAAATATTGTCCAGTAAGCTAGACAATAAACATGTTGATAACATTATATATTATATCAAATAAAATAACAATAAATCTAAAACAATTAGAACTAAATATATGCATTTTTTAAATATAAAACTGTAGCGAGCTTAACTATAAAATGAAATGAATTACAGTAACTTCAAAATAATATTATTTATTTAACATATAAAAACAAACTATAGCTGGATTTAATCAATCTTACATACCCCTTACATTTAACGCAAATGATTTGTTTACTGAGTGCAAGTTTAGACGATTTTCCATTGTATAGATCTTCTAAAGAAACTCTGAAATATTATCGAAAAGATTGCTTTAGAAATGTTAGCTTTTTAATAAAAATTATCAAAAATAAGTAGAGTAATTGAATATATATATATAGATATATTTGTTATTGCATGTATAAAAATATTGAGAAATTAAATATACTGTAATATTCCAGTATAAGACTTCTAAAAGGTTTAAATTAAACGATTATTATAATTATAAGATGACTAAATAATAAGGTAAAGTTACTATATTTTTATAATCATCAGTTACGATCATCCATTTGTAAATGTAATTAAGACTTATATTTAAAGTTGCAACATTTATTTTATATATGATAATTTAATATAAAATATATGAAATATATCTCATTAATATCAATTGAAATAGAGAACTTACTATATATTATCACAACTTAAACACTAAAAAACAAATAAAATGCATGGGTCTAATATATTTTTAACCAAATAAATAATTACTTAAGGGGCTGCACTGTATCCTCCCCTTTCTGACGCATTCTACCCCCTCGCCCCATGCTGCCAAAACCTGCCCCCCCAAAAGGACCAAATGGACTGCCCCCAAATAGTCCACCAAATAGACCTCCAAATATATCATCAGAAAAACCTAAAAATATAACATTCTTTAATCTCGAAAACTGAAATATTACTGAAATCGCGCATTTTGTTAAGATTCCGTGTTGACATTTATAGATCCATTCACATTACAAGAATCTCAAAACTTGTTCTGAATCTGCTCTTATTTTGAAGTTTATCAAACATTTGAAAAATTTGTTATTTGCGAACAAAATACAGAAAGTTTTATAAATGCTCTGATAAATTTTTCAAAATTTCATTTTAAATATTTCAAGAAATTACATTCAAACTTTCGTTCAAGTAAGAAAAATTAAAAATACATCAGTAATATGTGTATATACATTTAAAATAATATCATAATCATTAATTTTTTATAAAAAATACTTAATCTAATGCAGAATTTTATACAGTTTACCCTACCTCCCCCACTTGATCCCTCGCGAAGACCTTTAATGCCATGATTGTCGTATATTTCTCGTTTCTCAGGATCAGTAAGAACTTCATATGCAAAACTAATCTCTTTGAACTGAATATATAAAATATACATTTATACAATATAATCTTTTTCATAATTAGCTGATATAAAAGAGCTTTTTAACGAATCGTTTCCAAAATTTAACTTAACTAACTCAATTAATAAGACTACAATAGTCTGTTGCATATTTCTGTGTTTGGCAAAACTGAAAAACTTTTATTACCTTAAATTTAATTATTTCGATTATTTCTATTTTCATTCAATCAATTTATCCACTTTTTAGTGTGGTATAATTTTTATTTTGAAAACTTTGTGTGGTGCGTAATCAAACCTTATTTTTTACGTTTTTAGTCATTAGAAAATAATTACTCCCGTTAATAATTACTATTTTATAATGTAATTTTATAATTACATTATAATGTAATTATAATGTAATTATACAATTACATTTAATTTTATAATAGAATATAACTTTAATGAAACAATAAATGTTCAGCTAGCTATCATTATTATGATAAATTTTTGATTAAATCATATTAAACCTTAATAATAATACTACAAAGATAAGATAATTTACAATTTTAATATTCAAATTCTGTATAAATTCATAGCAATGTTGAATAATGATGATAAAATAAGTCATCTAATTCACAAGTAATAAGAAAAATCACAAATAGTTTAAGAGATAAACATACCTTTTCACCTTCATCGGGATTTTTATCAGGGTGAAACTCTTTCGCTAGCCTATGATATGCCTAAAATATCAACTACACACTAAATTTCAAAGAAAACGAACTCTTGTCATTAATTAATTTTTCAGCATAATTTATTCAATTCCGTTTAAATTCTATAACATAAAACATTCAGTCACTCTACGTATATTTGATAACTAAAACTGACACCTTTATTTCTCATCATTCAAATGTATAAATACTAAGAGAATTTCAAGGACACGAATATTGATGCGTTACAATCTGATTAATATAATTATTAATATAAATTGAATTTTAAGAAAAACCTTTTTGATATCGGCCACTGAAGCCGATCTGGAGACTCTAAGTATAGAATAAAGATCGACATTTTCATCTCTATCTGCCATGCTTTACGATTATAAATCTAAATTTCTTTATCTGCCACGACCAGGGGCGGTGAACCGGTGTTCAGCTCGCAGCAGGGACTCGACGAATCCAACTCGATGTTGCTGAACTCGTTTTGAATAAGCTTGGCTTATTCGATGCTTCATATAGAACTGTGCTTTGTTATAAAAGCAATAAGCGAGTACAAGATAATCGTGATGCAGACCTTTTTTAAGACTCGCCTTTTCATACATTTTACTCTGCAAACTAAACTCGTGTAGAGCTTTCGATTCAATAAGATTTACGAATGATAACATTATAATCAGTAGGTTTAAGCTGTTAAGCCGTTGTCGAATAAAATGTCGCAGTGCAGAGTTCGTTGAAGATCTGCGAACACACAATTTATTTGGCTTAGTTATAATGAAAAAGGCTCATGTTCATTCTCATTGAAGTGTCAAACGAGTTTCTTATCTTATGTAAATAACTAAAAGTCGTCAATGATATTTAACACATACGAGCAGTTGTAAGTTGATCGAATATGTTCATAATATTTATTGCTAGATTATTGTATACATTGTAAAAAGTTAGACTATTTCTAGTCTCCAAAGGCTAACTTTATTGTCAAGTAAGTTAGGAAATTATCAATTTGTAATCTAGCTCATTTCTTATTAATTGTATAAATTCTGAAATAATAGCTGTAAGTATTCAGTTAGTTGAATAAAACATAGAGCCTATGTCAGTAGTAAGAATGCTGTAACAGAATTGAGATGATGCAAGGTAGAAGGGGGGGGGGGGATGGGGGGAGAGAAGCACTGCAGTTTTAAAACTTAAGGGAATAATAATTTAGATTATTTAGTCAATTCTAACTTTTAGTTTTTTGCTACAGTTTGCAACATGAAGTGGTCGATTAATTTTCTCAGCAAGCATTTATTTTCTGGAAACTCAAAACAAATGAAACTGTATATGAGATTTTTATCAAATATTTCAGTCAATAAAAGTAAGTGTTGAACTCTATTCAATCAATTTAGTTCAGCTGTCTATGTAATACGTATGTATTCGCCTATAAAATTAATACATTATTGACACTTTTTGCAACATTATTTTATCCTGTCGGCATTAGCGATTTGCTCTACATTCTTAATCACGTTTCGAGATCATTCCTCGGATACAAGTTTTAAAAGTAAAACTGAAGCTGCTTTTAAAAAGTGTCTATAATAAGGCACACTATGAGCTTTTTATTGGTTGTTATTTCTAAGAACTTTTGCTTTGTTAATTTGACACATGTCCGATTTGAATCACTTAATATAGGCAGATAAGAAACCGTTTGTTTAAATCCAAAGGGACTTTATAATTTTCTCGCGCTTCAGCAGGAATCTGCAAAAATTCTATTAAGTCAACCTTGTGACTTTATTTCTGTAGGTATTGGCAGAATGAAGTTTCAAATAGCAAACTATTTTCTATAATTTTTTTCTCTAGAATTTTTAAGAATCACAGATGAAATTACAGACGCTCTGCATTATGGAAAGCCAGTTGTTGCATTGGAAAGCACCATTATAACACACGGCATGCCTTACCCAAGTAATTTGCAGTAAGTTAACAACAATATTAATGTTTTTAAAAGAGGCCTAATAATAGACTTTTCTAGTTATATTTTCATGGATTAGTTGCAAAGTATTTATAATGAAATATATTTTTTGCATCAATTGAGTTCAATTACTTTAATTTAACATCATTTATTACTGATAATAATCTTTCTTTGCTATTGATCTCTTGATTGATTTCTTTGCATCAATCTTATTTATTTGTGCTACTTATCTGTAGTATATTCACTGTTTAAAGTTATGTGACTAAATTTGATTAAGCTGCTAGCAACTCAATTTATTGCTTTTAATTATAGAACGGCTGTGGAAGTAGAAAATACATGTCGACAGCACGGAGCTGTTCCCGCAACGATAGCTGTCATCAAAGGACGGCTTTGTGTTGGTATGTCATATGCCAATACAAAGTTAGTACTAGATGACATACCAACTTTGTTGTGTACACAATAAAGCATATATTTAATAAATTTTAATTTATTTATTACCTTTTTGCATCCAGTACTTAAGATAATTTGTAAATGAAAATATAATTTTTCTTTGAGATTGATCTTTATATCACTGTTTTTATGGAATGATGATCTTGTCAAAAATGATGACCAGAATTATAGTGTTGTTTATTTCGTAAAGTTTACCAGTGTTATAGGCTTACTACTGCAATGCAATAGTGCATTAATTTTAAAAGTAAATTTTCGAACAATTATCCAATATACTGTAAAAATAGCTTATTAATAAGCCTAATTAGAAAATATTCTCATAATAATTTAATTTTGCTACAAAGGAATAAAGCAAAAAATTACTTTATTACAAAATTGCCATTTTATTCAATAAATTGTGCGCCTATAATTTCTGATGCTAGATCAATCATTTTTGAAATGCAGTGTTATTTCTATTATGCTGGTTTATCATTAACCCGGTCAGTAATTCTAAAATACGTTATCAATCCAGATTTAATGGCATTAATTCATTAATTGTAATTAACTATTTTATTTTAAGGAATATCAGCTGACGAGTTGGAGCATTTATCTAAAGCTGAATCAAAAGTTGTAAAAACGTCACGACGCGATTTGCCCTATGTTGTCAGTCAGGTATTCTACGATGTCTAACTTATAGACAATGCAGTAAAACTTGTCTGCATCCTTTAAATCTTAGATCTAAATATTGCCTTTGTAAATAAAGTTTTATTTTGATTTGTGATTAATTTCAACTAAAAAAAAATTGATTTTATTTTGTGAAATCTTATGCCACATCCAGTTTTCATAGTTATATGAAATAGTTTGCTATTTGAAACTTTATTCTGCCAATACCTACAGAAATAACTATCATTATGTAACGAGTCATGGTGTGAAATCTTATGCCACATCCATTTTTCTTTGAAATCAATTATTTCACCATTATTTATGCTGAATATTGTATAAAATTATGAAAATGTATTGATTAAAGCGACTTGATGGTGGTACAACAGTAGCTGCTACCATGTATGTTGCTCATTTGTCTGGAATCGACTTAATGGCTACTGGAGGTATAGGGGGAGTGCATAGGTATGCCCAGGACAGTAAGTCAGCAAATTATAACTAATTATTTAATTGTACTCAGTTGTTGTATCAAGGTAATATTACACTTTTCAATTTTTGTCATCTAACTGAATGATTTACTGCTGAGTTAATATATCCGATTAATGTCTAGATTCTAATTTCTTAATATAATAAAGAAGAATCTGAAATACTGTGATATTTCTACAAGTTATATAGAAATATCACACTTTTCAACTTTCATTTGTAAGATTTTTACTTCTGTGAATGATAATAATGGCATATCATCTTATTATTGATAAGATTCTTGAAAAATTGTATTTAATTTACTGGGCAATTATTTTATGTAAAGATTATTGAAATTTTACTAGTTTTATGAAGTTTAACAACAAAAAAATGTTATTTCTGATTGAAAAGTTGCTAAAAATAGCATATCGGATGCTCTAACTTTAAAACTGTTGTTATAAGCTATGGACGTGAGCGGCGATCTGACTGAATTAGGTCGTACAAGAATTGCAGTAATTTGTGCGGGAGTCAAATCAATACTTGATATTGGCAGAACGCTTGAGTACTTAGTAAGTGCTATTTATTTAATAGTTCATTAAATTGTTCAAGTATCATTAAATTTGTGTTGCGCTTTTTATTTTTCTTGTTTTTTTGTGTGCAATGATCGTTTTATAGTTTGTTATCTATGAATTTACTGATGAAATAAAGATATATATTAATTGGATAGAAACTCTGTATTCAGATTCAAATATTTTGTTTAAAATTATACCTCTGATTTAACTAATTTTGGTTATTTCAGATATTAAACTAGCATAATAAAGATAAGTTGTTTACATCTATGCGTTAACTTTATATAATATAATTAATTAAGTAACTCGTCTAGTTATTAGTTCAATAATTTGACTAGCGTCAATACATCTCAGCAAATTGCGCATTGCAGCAGTTATTAATATATACTCAAATCGCATTGAAAGTAAATCTTCAATGAATTGCAACAAAATTGATTCCTTTCCTTGAGCTGATTCTCATGCACTATAATTTAATTTGCAAGTAGGAGACTACAGGTGTTGCTGTTGCAAGTTTTGGAGACAGCTTAGAATTTCCAGCTTTCTTTTCACAACAGAGCGGTCATAAGGCTTCATATACTGTGAGGACAGCCTCTGATGCTGCAAGATTTATTGGTTTGTTCATTAATGCTAACAAATTTCTGTACTTGTTTATTAAATTTGCTTATTTTCATTAAATTTCGATTTAAGTGTACATTTTTGTATTGAAAATATATGTGTAGATATTTTCATAATGATAGGCTCTAACTATCATTATGTAACGAGTCATGGTATAAAATTTAATGTACTTGCATCTTACATTGTAAAGTAAAATGTAACAATAAATAATAAACTTATAAACATTATGCATGGTATCGGATTCAATTTTAGTTTGACTTTTAAATAGTAAATAAATTACAACAATGATTGTTGAATAAAATTAAACTTTCTGTACACCGCATTGTTGTTTCGTTATAAAATTTCTGCATCTTTTAATTGTAGCCAATTTTTGTTATTTATTTAATTATAGCATCAAACAAGGAACTTAATTCTTCCAGTGGACTTCTTATTGCTGTTCCTATTCCAGTGGAAGATTCTATTGATAAAGATATTATTGATAAGGCCATTGAGGAAGCACTTAGACAGGCTAAGTATATAAACTCTTTACTTTTCTTTATTTAATATACTATTATGCTTGCTTGTTAAAAAATAAACATGCTGTTAATAATATGAAATGTAATATGTTGCATAAAGGATATAATATGATATTTGCAACTATATTGTATTTATCTGATCAGTATTAGTAATCACTTTAAATTATTATATTACCAGTGCATAGTTTAGATCTGTTATAACTGTTTGTTATTTCTTATTGCAATTGTTTCATTTCATTGCTGGTGTTTCAGACAATTGAGTGTGCAGGGAAAAAATGTGACACCTTTTCTTTTACAGCGAGTCAATGATTTAATGAACGGAAAATCTTTAACTGCTAGTATCTTTTTAATACTTCATGATTATATGAAAAAAAGAAACAATTACAAAGATTATTAATTTGAATAAAGAAATTAAAAAATGGGAGCAAGAAATGAAGTTATAATAGATTTTTTAGCTGTAATTTAATTTCATTAGGCATGAATTTTATTTTGGTTTTAATTTTGTATATAATATAGATTCACTTAGTTTATAATGTATTTTAGTCGAAAATATTAACATTTTATTTAGTTATTACTTAAACTTATTAATTAATAACTGTTATTTAATTTACAAGTTATTTTGCTTAGCTAAATTATCAGATATTGCATTAATAAAGAATAATGCAAAGATTGCCAGTCAGATTGCAGTTGAGCTTTCAGGAATGCAACCTCCAGTGTACAGTGGATCGACTGACTTAAAGTCTCTTCTGATTGGTGACTCAAAGGCAACCAATCAAGAAACGACATCTATAACAGCCAATGAAATACACGGAAAATATATAAAATCAGTGACAAAAGAGTGCGTAAGAAATAAGAAAGATGATAAACATAAACGAAAAATTGTGAGTAAGCTAATTCAATTCTATTTTAAACTGAAATAGTATTTATTTAATTAATAAAATTTGTTAACTAAAACTTTTTTTTTAAAATTATATTTAATTTATAAAAATTGCATAGTAGAAATAATTAGTTTTGCATTGAAATAGTCTTCAAATGTTCAATGTAGTACTATAAATATGCGTTCTATAATAGAGCCTTACAATTATTCAGCGTGGTGCATCAAAAAAATTAATACAAGGCAAATAGCCGATACAGCAAGTATTTTGTGGTGTATTTACATACCATGTAATATATTAAATGTTAGGGAATCTAATTTGCATCGATTTCATTTTGAATCATTTTAAACTAGCTTATAAAAAAGGTTTTTAATGCAAGGAAGTCCTATTGTATACTATTATATAATTTGTAACGTGGTATTTAATTTATTCTTTGCCATATTTTATTCGTATGTAGGTTGTTATTGGAGGTATTAATTATGATATTGTAGCTTCTCTCAGGAAATCTTATGATGCAGTAACGGTTATTATTCTATTTTATTTACTAGCATTTAATCAATAAATCATCTGAAAGTTTGAATTCATTTAATATAGTAAAGTGAATGTGATATTTTAATTGATCGAAACATCAGCATACCATTTCCAAAAATTATCAGAATACTATTCGTATTGATTACCAAAGCCAAAGATTATTGGCTGAATGATGAAGCAATGCTAATAACAATGCTCTCGGAACCAACTAGTTTAGGTTCTATTTCCGTGAAAGCTCATATATCTCTAGCTTGCTACACTCTTTAGTAAGCCTCTTAAATTGACCGCTGCATCTAAGACAATGTTTATATAAGCCCAAATTTAGATATGATAAACTTAAATAAATTCTCTTTCTTACATACTTTACTGTCCTATTAAAACTATATATGATTTTATTGTTAGAATAAGATTAAGTTAATTTTATCGTTGTTTTTTAGATGGATGGTGCAACAAATCCAGGATTTGTCCGACAATCATTTGGAGGAGTAGGGCGGAATCTAGCCTACTGTCTTCATCGACTAAATCAAGCACCGCTCTTTATCTCTGCAGTGGGCAATGATATGGCTGGAAAAATGTTCCTTGAACAACATTCTACCATGGTGGATAAAAACATTTACTTATAAAATCACATGAATATTGTTTGTTATAATAAAATCTATATTATCGTATTTGTCTTGGTCAAATGACTGAAAATTCGAATTTTTAGTATTTATTAGAGCAGTTGATAAAATTTATAATAAACATAATAGCAGGATACCATAAAAGGTTTTTTCCGGCAGTTACATCTTGTATAGTGAATACTTTCTTTATGAATTTTGTTAAATGTTTAATACATGCTTTATTGCGATTTAGAACTTAAGTGGTGTTCAATATTTTGCAAACAAGTCGACTGCTGTTTACAATGCATCGTTGTCTGCATCAGGTGAACTGCTTTTTGGTGTTGGAGACTTTGAAATACATGATCAGATCACACCAGAATATGTAAGAATATAATTTTGGTTTGTTTCGGTGACTTGGTATCTCAAAAATATATTAACGGGTGCTCATAGCGCTATGTATAGAGCTCTATTGCTCATTCCTGTGACTCAAATTATAATTTATATATAATAACTATATGATTAAGTTATTGCTTATTAAATTTTTTCCTTTGGATCAAATTAATTTGGTAAATTTTTTGCATTCTTCAGATAGAAAAATTGAAGCCAGTACTAGAATCCGCGGACTTAGTTTGCATGGATGGAAACATTCCGGCTTCTTCCATGGAATATATTTGTGATCTTTGTCAGCATTCCGATATTCCAGGTAGATAGTTTATCATGGAGAATTTTGCATCATGTTGATATTTAATCAATTTTCAGAATTTAAATGCAATTTACTGCAATTAAGTTGAAGAAATATTTTTTGAATGTATAAAAAGTTTTATTATTTATATTGAAAAGGTTATTTATTAGTTGCTAAGTAAAATGTTGTTATGATGTAGTCTATTTTATGCATTGCTTTCTATTTAATTCATATGTTTATTGGTGTTGTATAAAATGTTACAAGTTGCTTTAATAAAATTACATTATCAATCAACGATCTATTTTATGAATCTATTCATTACAATTCTAAATACTGTAATAATAATAATGTTTCTTGATTATTATTGTTTCAATAATAAATTATTACATTTAGAATTTAGAATTTTATTATCAAGTAAATAAACCTGACAATTTTTTTAATTTGAAGCAACTTTTTAGATACAAAAAAACTCTAGCGCGAAGCTGTTATTGAATAAAGTATCTGTTTGTTTTAGTTTGGTTTGAGCCCACCGATGTCGGTCATGTACACAAACTGTTCAAATCTTCTGCATGGAAACAAATTACTTATGTTTCTCCTAATATACAAGAGCTGAGATCACTAAGTACACATGTACTTAGTCATCAAGGTTTCAATAAGCAATTAGGCAAGTTTGAAGCTTAGTTTTTATCTAGTGATGCACAAACTTGGGTTGTTAATACAGCAAACAGATATTGGTTTATATTTTGAAAACAGTCAGTGATTTCTTTTCTTGACGATTTCATAATTAATATAAGTTAACTTTATAATATTTGTAGATTTTTAAAACAATTCTTGAGTCTTAACCAAGTTTAAGTCTTTTTTTAAATTCACATCGTCTTTGGAACTTCAGTTCTGATATTTGAATGAACTTTGTAACTAGTTGCTCATGGAGATTAAAACTTCACTTGAGCAGTGATTTAGTAATACATTTAATGATATATTTATTTTTATATCATTTTTGCATGCACTACAGTGGCGTCACAAGGGTTGGTGGCACCCGGTGCGGCGTTTTTTTTCTGCTAGGCTAAAATTTTCTGCAGCGAAAAATAATTGTAAGAATAATATCTTGGACCGAAATTTTCTTCCAAAAGAAAGTGATGACCTTTTTTTTTTTTTTTGCTTGTTACTTCTTTTACGATCTTTTGAAGGAAGTATCAATTCATTACGACCGTTCACATTCATTCACAGTTCAAG
>JAQIXG010004055.1:0-13555 GCA_034700105.1 Oconnorella tubifera | reverse complement strand
GAGAGAGAGAGAGAGAGAAAAGTGGGAATGAGAGAGAAAGAGAGAGTCATCAATATTCATTGGATCGATTATACATGCATCAGTGCGCCACGAAAATTATGCGAAAATTTCTTGTATTCTGTGTATATATGGACTTCTTCCAATGCGACAAGAATTTGTCAATTGTAATGCGATGCAATGAGATGCTGATTGTGTTTAGAGTTATTTTCGCATCGAGTTATTGTATGATTTGCGTCAAGTGTGAAATGAATACAACTATAGTTTTGTATTTTATATCTATTGACAGTTTAATAATTGATTTTGTCTGCTTTTAGATGCTTATTTATTTACAATTATGTCATAGGATGCTATATTAGATTCTGTTTAAACTATATACATTATAACATTTATTTTATGTTTAAACTTAATTTTACATATACTATACATTATTTATTACGAAGAAAATATTATACTGCAAATATTTATACAATATTAAACGGCTATGTATTATACAGTAAATTTTTTTTTGTTTTTATCATATTTTTATTCCAGCTAATTTATTACTAGTACAAAATAATAGACTTCCTATCAAATATTCTCAGTTTTATTTACATTTGCGTTCAAATTGTTGCTCTGCTTAGACTATCTTCACAACATGTGACGAAATAAAAACCACAAATAAACTTCTTATTTCTTTGTCTTTACGACTGAATCCCTCCTCCCCCCTGGCGAAAGAAATGCAATGTAATTCGGCCCCCTGGCGAATTATAGGGCGTTCATTATGATCAACGTCACAGAAAAGAACAAGAATATTACAGCATTCTTTTATACGCACGCTATTCAAGGCACGTGATACGCGCGCGGGAAAAAATATATATCACAACCCCCGCCCGAAAACATGGATTTTATAAAATCCGTGAAAGATGGAGAGTTACGAGTAGGGTTTGGGCTAAGTTTAGGTTAAGCAGAAACTCTAATTTAGATTGTTAAAATGGATAGGATAATTTTACAGTTAAAATAAAAACGGTTTGTTGATTTTAAAATAATATTGATTATTTAATTATAAGATTAGAGAAAATTTTGCATAAAAATATACGATATTCGAGTTGGGATGTGGGGAGATAGGGGTGGAGGGGGTAAATTTAAATAAAGATTTGAGAAATTAAGAGCAAAATTCGATGTAGCGAATAAAAGTTCAATATAAAAGTTTAATTTTAATCGCCAGTCTTAAATTTAGCAGCAATTTAGAAGTTGTAAGCGGAATATTTAAACATAGCGAATACAAGTGAAACTAAACAGCATGGAAATGACAATTTAATAGCTTGTCTGCAATTTTTATCCGAAAGAATTTGCATGTCAGATTAGCCTATAAAAGAAAATTTACATTTTAAAACAGTGGTTGTAATATATGGTGAAATTTTAAGCGTCAAATTGATGTATTTTAGTGTATACAGCATACGACACAATAATCTTATGGTTTATTAAATGACGATAAAAACTAACGTTTGTATTACGTTACTAATCTGAAAAATGTAATTGCATACTTGTGTTTTATATAACTGCTACGCGAATTAGCATCTGTAATTATATGAAAAATTGTATATTGAATAATTATATGAAAGAATGTACAGGCATATATCAGGAAAACTCGCAATATCACAATATGTAACATTTATTATTACATAGTGTTTAACTACGTAGTAAACAAATATATAAGTATTGATATTTTTGATGTTTTTGCAGCATACAGGTCATATTTGATATTTCAAATAAGTAAAATCTCAACTAAAAATTATCTATTTTATCGGTCATTCAAACACGCTTGCAAATCCTATTTTCGTCGTTAAATTAATACAATCCACGACGATTGTAATAATTCTATTTGCAATTGAATTATAAGAAAGTATGTAAATTGACAGAGACAGTATAAAATCTACAGACTGTATTGTTAGAATAAATGATTGATTTGATCGATCATTTTATCGACGATTAGTTTGATGTTCATTTAATCAGTCGTTGATTTGATAATAAGTAAATCAAAGCGAAGAATAAGAGAATTTAAAGACTAAATTGATATGAGATAAATGTCTTTTTCTGTGACTGAGAAATATGATCTATCAAAATGTAATCGAATATCAACAGCTTTTGTGAGCTTTTCTAGATTCGAACCTGGACCTATTGCGTCCGATTCCAGTGCTCTAACCACTTTGCTAACAAGCATTGATGATCAATAAAACGCGTCATCAGTGTGTAACTTTTAAAATAGAAGCAAATCAACTCAAATTAAAGACTTAAAATTATAAATAAACTGATATTAAACAATATAATTATTTGCTCTTTTTAACTACTTGTATATAAATTGTAACTTTTCGAGATTATCTTATTACATGGCTCCCTTCCTTCTTTAATGGGACACCGTGTACCAGCGTCCCATAAATTCTTCCCTAGTAACGAGCACCGGTTCAACCCTCGCTTTGGTAAAAAGATAGGGGTGATATCGGTTCGCGAGCACATCGCGTAGACGATGATTTAATGCTAGTTCATCTGTACACTTCATCATTAGCTTCAGGATCATAGTCAGATATATCCGAGTAGTGACATGGATTCATCGAATGACATCAACAAAAACGAACAATAAAACTACCAAAATGTCGGAAAAAGCAATGTTTTTATCGAAAAAGATCTAAGCCTAAGATCTACCCCTAATCCTAACACCAACGCTAACTCTAACCAAAACCTCAACATTAGTTTTTATCACGAGACTACGTATTTACGTTGATAAAATAAACTACAGGTTATTTATAATACTAGTTTAACTTTTAAATTCCTAAGATAAAAAACTGATGCAAATAAATCAGACATTTTGCTAGCATATTTATTCCAATCAAACTGACAAATATTAAATATAATATTCTTAGTGGAATCTTGCATTTTTCAACACACCAACTTTGCAACGCATTTCACCGCAATTGTTACAAGTAAATGAAATATCTAGTGTCGTAGCCAAGATTTCACTAAGGGAACGTTGGTTTCCTTCCGACAAAATAACTGACGACATTTTCTAGGTTATCACTCTAGGGTGATCTCCAAATACATTTAGTTAGTCTCTTCATATACGTATCAGACGCTCCTTTTTGTACAAAATGGTTTAGCTTAAGCGAACACATTTAACATCATAAAAGTTTTTTTACCTCTAATGGAGGGGAGGATAAAAGCACACCCTCCCCACATTTCCTGCTGAAAATACCTCACGCAATATGCTGATGTAAGCGGTCGTCACGTTTCATTTCAAATCTTTAGAAAGGGAAGATCATGTTGGCTCAAAACACGAGAGAGACTGATTAATAGATAAATTCACTTTCTCTCCTTTTTCTTATTTTTTCTTCTTGTTTTACTAGGCGATCCCAAGCAATCATTTAAACCGATGAAAAGAAGGTGACGTTTGAACGAGACGATTGTAAAGAAGGGGGGGGGGGTGTCGAGTGAGGGGCTGTGGGAGTTATAGCCCTCCGATTGGAAGTAAAAAAAATGTTAAAAGTGTGAGTTAAACGAATTACTAACCTTGTGATGATTTACTGATATTTTGCGAGATTAATACATGTAAGTGCAGTTGAAATACATGTTATCGGAGCAAAATGAAAATTGTAAGGTGCAATTGCTTCACAATCATTTTCTTAATTATCAAACTTAGTTGTTGTATTATTCAACATCAATTCATTTAAATCCTTGATGGATTTATTCGCTACAACGTGATTTAAAGAACTGTTTCTAACATGGATACAAAAATGTTTTTCTGATCTAAAAACAGTACTTTTAACATCAATTATTGTATGCGAATTTTTCATTCATTATCAGAAAACATTCAATATCCCTTACTTTAAAAATCTCAGATAAGATACTTGCGGAAACGCGACAGACAAAACGATGCGAAAAAATCTGTTGAACAGACGCTAGCGGCTTCCGCAAACCTTCCGCAACGTTTTTTTAACGCAAGACTACAGTAAGAAATCGTATTTAGCTTAGCGTTTAATGTAGGAGAAAGTTAGCTATTAATCGATTTGATTATTAGTAGTAATGATTGTAGCAATGTCCACATAGGAAATAAGACAAATGTTTTTATTCAGTATTTATTGACAATCTATTCTGTCAGTGCAAGGTTTATTGTTTGCGTTTTTGCTCTTTTTATTCTATTGAAATCAATTGAATAGAAAAAAAGGAATTACTAATCTCTGAATTAGTAATTCCTTATTTAAAAATAAACAGTTTAAAAACAAACAGTTTAAAAACAAACAGTATAAAAACGAAGCTGTTATTTCATAATCTGTATAATAATCTATGCTTAGATTTAGTAATATAGTTAGGCTCGTATTAAGTCATTGAAACGATAGATAACTTATTGTTATAATCAGTCTATCGTTTGATATATTTGGTTAGTTGAGATTTTAAAAATATTTAATATTAATATTATAATTATTAAATTATTAAATATTTAATAAGTAATAAGAAAATAAAAATATATGTTGCTAGATATAACGCTTTTTCTCAAAGATTTTAAATATATATATATATAAATGATATATGATATATATGATATTTAATTGCATTTATTCACATTTGTTATTACATTTTTATTTTATAAATACAAACATTAAAGTTTAGGATTAAGAAACTCTTCTAAGTAAAAAACGATTGATTTTATTATTATAACTTGAAAAAGATTTTCATCTTGTGTTATTGAGATCTGTTACAATACGTTTGCAGCGAGGGTTGATTTTTATCTAATCCAGCTAACTTTGAGGCAGCAGCTAATATGAACAGCTGTCAGCTACCGCGTGCAGGCTCATTGCTAAATGTGGGAGCTCGGAATATTTTTAAACCTTCTTTAAACATAACACTATAATAAATAACATTTGTGTAGTATACATGTTATTTTAGTCACTGGATTCTCTACAATAGGCTATAAAATATGGAATTAAGAAAATGCATTTTTTTAAATTTTGCATTTGCATTTTACAAGAATGCAAGTTTTTTCAAAATTACAAAAAAATCTCTATGCAGTTTACAAAACTCCATAAGATTTATAATGTTTATTATATTTATGAAAGCTGAATAATGATTAAAAGTTGCCATTTTAACAAAATTAATTCAAATCTTTAAAAGTAATGAAATGAACACTTCAAATAATTAAATTAAAAAATAAAACTTTACGCAATAATTTTGTATTTCCGAAATTTACACTTTTTACATCTAAATTTTAACTTATACTATATATTTAATCAACCCAACAAACTACCAAAGCCACCTAAAACCCGCCAAACTATAAAAATCACCCACCTATAAAAACCAGATTAAACCTCCCCCCCCCCTCACTCCCCATTCGGGTTACGTTGCAAGAAAAATGACATCACAGCGGCAGATTACTGTCAAAGTCAATCACGTCTGGTAAAAAAGCAAAGAGCGAAAAATACAAAAGTGACAGACTGAGAAAATGTGACAATTATTGGTAAAGGCATTCAGCGGATACAGAGATTGCATTTCTAGCTAGATGGCGATACGGGTTGCATTTCTGCGTCGAAAAAATCACCAAAGAAGTCTATAGTTAATTGTTTGTATAGTTTTCGTGATGATTATTTATGGTGTAATGGTTGAATTGATAGAGTAATGATGTCAGTTGATTTATTATAATAGAGTTTATTATAATGAGGTATAATTATGCAAGATAAATGACGGATTGAATTTAATTTAGTGGTTTGATGATTATTATCAAACCACTAAAGTTAGAAATTATTTTAATTAATTAGTGTCTGTTTTAAATAACGAAATTATATTAAGTTTATAATAATAATAAATTTTGGGATATGTTAAAATATATATTTCATTATATAAATGCACTTGGAATACGTAAAATTTGATCATATTCGATACATAAATATCAATGAGCATAATTAAGCACAACCAAGTACATTGTAGGTCAAGTTATTCCCAAATGTTGTTCAGTTAAAAGCGCCTTGCCAATGAGCGCAGCAAATGAGTGAAATTAACTGAACATTAACCGAGCACTAGATTCGATCTAGAATCTAAACTTAATACACTAGCTAAATTTTTAGAATTAACATATTTAATATTATGCTAATTCTACAAATATCCTATTCATTTATTCTTACAGCTAATATTTCTAAACCATATTCAAATTTTTTCCAAATCGTATTCAACTCAACTCATTCAATCTTCTAGTATAAATTCTCTTCATGTTATCCACTGCGTGTGATATTATTATTTGCATTTTCTAACCTCCTACAATATAATCTAAAGTTATTTCTAATTCATTTTCTTCCTATTATGATCTAAAGTTGTTTCTACTTAATGCATTTTCTTGATATTACGATTACACTGTAAGTTCAGTCATGAATAATATATAGTCTTCGTGTTGTAACATAAGTCAGTGACTGATCTCGGGTGAAAGCGTACAGTTTTTTGTTCAAAATGGCTGATTAGCATAGACTAAATCTGCTGTTACGACATACAGTGCAAGATCACATCATTATATATATAATACAGTCAGCTTTTTGACTAAACAGCTATTTTTTCGGTACAGTTTAAGTCTATAATGTAAAATTTAATCGATCGTAGTAATTGTTGTAATAGGAAGATGTTGTATTAGAAAATTAAGTATTCAACGATATTGAATAAGTAGATTTATTTAAAAATAAGTATAATTAAGTTTCAAGATATAACCTACAGTAGAAAATCAATTTCTAGATATATTTTCATATTCAACTGTTACTTTTCTTGAATAATTGTAACAAACTGTTAAAATTTCATGAACAGTATGATTCGGCTTTCAGGTTTTAGAGATCTAGGAAAATATTTTTTGTTGAATTTGACAGTTGAAAATTAAATCAGGAGACAGTTTAGAATAGTTATTTTTCCAAAAATCAAGTTATAATGTTTGAAAAGAAACTAAAGAAAAAATATGATTGAATCTTCATCTACTAATTTCAATTTCTCCCAAACTAATTCGTGCGATTTCTGCAACATCTCCCAAAACGACCACATTTCTACGGGTCCTAAATGGTTCGTCACATCTCGGGCTATCAGACGACGCTATCCGGACGCTTTTGACTTGGAAACTGTGTTGGGATTTAATGATACGGATACTGATTTGGAGGAATGGTTGAAAAGAAACAGCAGAGATGATGATGTTATTAGATACTTGGTTATCGTTCTTTATCTTTGTACGTTCTTGTTCGGACTTCTTGGAAACACACTGACGATTTATGTACTAATAAGAAGCAAAAAGGTTAGGGTTAGGGTTTGTATTGTTATGTTTGAAATATCAACCATAGTATTAGTGTATTTATTTTTAAAGTTTTCTTATAAGTTGTTTATATTTAAGTCTAGCACATTGATACTCGGGTCATTATCGAATAACAAAACTATATAATCGAAATCTAATAATTTAATATATATTATTATTATAATTATAGTAATTATAATATATAATAAAATCGATGAACTGACACCTTTACTCGCTGCACCCTTTAGTAATTTACTGCTTCATAGTCAAGAATCTGAACTTTAAATATAAATTACAGAACTTTAGACTAAAGATAGAACTTAACATAATACCTTTTGAGTAGACACGAGAAGGGAAGGTTATTTTAAAACTGTTTTTTTTCAGATGAAAAGTATGGCGGCTTGTTTTATTCTGAACTTGGCAGTTGCCGATGACTTGTTTGTCCTGTGTTTGCCTTTAATGGCGCATAATTCTTACGCGGGTAGTTGGGTGCTCGGTCTCACACTTTGCAAGGTCTGAAATTTACTAAATTTTCTCTGCATTCAGTAGTTTTTCTCAAACTCATATAAAGAGCAAGTAGTTTTTTTCTTATAGTCTTATAGAGCAAACTGTAAACATGATTTGCTATATCTTACTAATATTATCTAATATCTTAGAATATCTCTGTTATCATATTCCGATGATACATTTTGATACTATCCTATTCATTTTATATATTAATCTCTATCTTAGTATATCTGGCTATTTTTATGAAATTCAGATATTATTAAATATACCCCTCCCTCTGTATTTTGAATATTTACCCCTCTCTCTTTTTGATCACAAGCCTATCATTTTTCAGTGCATAAAATCTCTTCACTTTCAATCATTCACGCTCCGTAGAGAAACCTATGTGCACAATTTTCGATTCTGCACACAATTCGATTTTATCCGCCTATATTTTAAAGTCTATTTTTACTTTATTTTTGTCAGTTTTTTTAATTCTACCTAGGATTTTATACTGTATAAATATAGGCCTACTATGATTTTACTTTTATATATTATAGTACTGTATATAATATATTTATACAAGATATACTTATATATTTTATACTGGAACTTTATTCATTATAAATGTAAATACACTACGCAAAACGGTTGCAGAAACAAAGAAAGCCTATTTTGTCTTGTAAATATGATTATAAACCTAATAATCATATTTGAGATTTAATTTTCCATTGTTTCGTACTGTAATTAAATAACAACATTATTATTATTTATTATATAATGTTATATTGCATCATTTTTAAGTCATAACATAATACGTTTAATGCGTAATTACTTTGGTTTACGTTAAAGTAATTGATTTATAAATTTTAGGTATAAACTGTAATATGTTAATGCTACAATTTCTACTTGTAATTTATAATTCAACGTATCAATCAATAAAAAAAACAAAAAGTTCAATTAAGCCCTTAAATATTACTTATACTTCTAAATTATAAGCATAAATTGTAATATATTCAAATTACAATTTATTCTAACTTATAATTCAACATGCAATCGAACCATCGGATTTTTAGAAAATGAAAATAGTCGCGTTTTATTTCGATCAGATGATGAACGTTTTCAAACCGGTTAACCTGTTCGCGTCTATATTTACAATGACAGTTATGAGCATCGATCGCTACCTCGCGGTAGTACATCCACTCGAATCGATCAGGTTTCGAACTACGCGCAACGCTTTCGTAGTCTGTCTCATCATATGGGTGGCTTGTTTGGTAACCACTACACCTTTCTGGATGTAAGTTGTGCAAGATTTGGTAGTTCATTACATTAATTGTTCAGCGAATTTTGATTAGACTAATCGCTGCTGCATTGTAAAGTTATATAATTATTTTATATTATATTTGGTGTATTGATGTTTGTATAGTGTGATTGTATCTTGTGAATAAAGAATTAATGTATAAATAAATTACAATTAACTAGTAATCGCTTTGTTAGAAACTTCATTATAGATTTCATTAGATTGTACTATTATTTGTTATTATTTTTTATATTATCTTAAATTACAAAGATTCGTACTAGATTATATATCTAAATATATCTAAATTGAATATCTTGATTCTGTATCTTAATAGAAACAAAATTACCTTTATTTCAAAATTACTTTTATTTCTACTGTATATAAATTGTATCCTTTATTAATACTGCTAATTATATATAAATACCTGATTGCAATTTAAAGGTATTCCGTTACAATCCCTCGTTCGTCCAATTCATCCATAACTTGCCGTATGGTCTGGCCCTCTCACAACCACCCGGGTCATCTTCAATTCTGGGCATTCTTCGAACTTTCCGTTGGCTTCCTTCTTCCAATCCTGGTCATGACAATCAGCTACACTCTAGTCATACACAGAGTCGTGCGCAATCCGATCACCGCATCGTCGGGCTGCGCGTCGCCGCGACGCACTTCCTCGCGGACCGGTAGCCGCAGAGGCCGTTCACACACGCGTCGCGTCACCAGTATGGTATTTGTGGTGACTGTTATTTTTATTATCTGCTGGACGCCGTATCATATTTACGAATTGATGGCCGTGCATCATATAGCTAATAATGGGGCGGGGACAGCGAAGGAGGCGGTGGCGGGGAACGACTGGGAGGGGGAGGGGGAAGGGGAGGGGCTGAGGGGGAGCACAGCGGAGCCCGCGGCTCGTGTGTTGGCAGATAGGGGGTATTTGGTGTTCATAAATGTGTTCGTTCAGGTTCTTCCTTTTGTGTCAAGTTGCTGTAATCCGTTTATCTATTACATAACGAGTCGAAATTTCAGTAAGTTATATACTCTTGTTTTAGTTTTTTAATTAGTTTTGTTTATATAACATATTGTATTATTTGAGGTGGAAATGTTGAGGTAATATGAATTTATTGTAGTTTTTTATGGGTTTTAAAATATAATAGATTTTTTTTATATGAAAGGTGATTAAATAATTATCTGCTTCTAGGAAAAGTATCTCATCGTTTTATTCAAGGATCATGATGTCACAGAATGAGCACATTAGCAATTTATTTCAGGTTATAACTGATGAGAATTAAAATCTTTTTAGAAAACTGAAAGTTCATAATAATAGCATGATTACTTTTGAAGGTGAGACAATTTAATTTATTGTCCAATATTCTCAGAATAAAGAATTTATTCTGTCGCTGATCTGATTCAAGCGAAATGAGCAAGGAAATGAGAATATTGGACAATAAATTAAATTGTCTATTGATTCTAAAGGAAGTATTCGCGACGGGTCATGAATCATATTTAACTAGAAGTAATATCCGAGAAAGATGATAAAAATATGAAGCTTTTTGATCAAATAGACAATAATTTTCAATTCAATACAATTAATATTCTTCGTAAAATAATACACACTGTGATATGGATTTAAACTGAGAAAATGCATCAGTTTTGAATGATATTGTGCCGTAATAGATTTTTAATTTATCTATTGGCAAATTATACTGCATATTTTAAAATCTGGCTTTTCATCAGTGCAATTAGAATAAATACTTGCTTCTGAGTCATTTACAGCCTTATCAATATAGATGTTTAATAATCAACATTAAATAAAATTAATGCTACGTAATTTAATAGACTAAGGGATCGACTATAATTCACGGAGTTATAATAATATTACGTTAAATTTATTGCTTAAACGATGACTATATACTAATCATAATTTTTAATTTTTAATATTACATCTTTTATTATTTTAATTAGCAAAATTAATCTAGAAGTTAACTAGCCCATCTTTTGCGATTTGTTTCAGGCTGTATTTTTAAATAAACGTTTCTATGCCCAAAAGGTTATTTGAACAAAAATATGATAGTTTTATTATAATAAAGGCAAGAAACGTTATGTCGTAATAATTATTATAGTAATTATGTTAATTTGATTGCTTAAACAAAGACTACATATAAGAATCATCATTTTGAATTGTAAACATTATAGTTATTATTATAGTCATTATTGTAACCAAACATTGCTTGTAATTGCAATTCTTTACACTGCTTCTGAAATTACTTTAAGATCTCTGAGCCCTCTGGTGTTTATTAATGTAATAAACAACATTGCTCAAAATATTGTTTATATTGTTGCTTTTTCCATAAATTTATGATCAAAATCTGACTAAGATCATTATTTTTCAATCATCGTCAATTGATTGCTAAATCGCAGAATGATTATTTATTATTTAAATTATATGATTTATTCCCAACACACAATACTTTTAACAAAATTCATCAAAATGAACCACAAGAAACTACAACTTAAAAATTCCTGATCCCTCAACTAAACTATTACATTCCTAGTCTTAACGACATCACAATCAAAACTTTAAGCACACAAATTCCGGATTCGTTTTATCCTCTATAACATTCATACATTTTTTACGGAATAATTGTCTATTTTAAAAAGAATTTACGATATATCACTCCGGTCGTGTTCTATTAAACCACAAAGATAGCATTCGGGTGCGATTTGGTTTCGAAACCTGGGTATTTAGTGATTATTTTGTGATCAGTTTGCGACTGAAACGATGATTCATTTCCAGATGCACCGCGTGTGCCTATAGTGCTGAGATCATTGTCAACAGAAATCTTGCTTTTGTTGTAAAATTGTAGTTATTATTTCGCGCAGCGAGTAAATTTTTTCGATTATAGAAAATGTCAGTGAAATAATAGACTGAAATTAAAATGACTGTTTTTTGTTGTTAAAAGTCTCAAGTTTGTGGCTTTGAAAATATTGGTAGAAAATATACGAATAAGCTAGAATGGATAATTTACATGTAAAGCGATTCATATTAATTTTTGTGATCTTTAATAGATTATACGAATCATGCAGAGTTATAGACTTACATAATAATATCATAATTTTTGGCTTTTACAATGTATTTAATTTAGTAGCATATATAATGCGTGCTTTACAGATTCTTTATAAGAATGTAAGCATAAAAACGCCTGAAGCATCTCTAAATTTAATCATCTTTCAATTTGTAGTACAAAAAAGCTCTATAACTATCAACATGCTGTATAATGTAAGAATAATGTTTTAAATTCTATAGTTGTTATAAAAACTATATTTTCATTTCTATAGTTATTAATGAGGTAGCTTTAGCTTCATTAAGATTTCATTATCAATGCTGCCTTTAACAACTGTGTTACAGTAGAATGAGATACTGAGGCAATAAATCACGATTCAGTTCAAATTAATCTTTGTGATTTATAATCATGAGATAAACGAGAATTGTCATGTTCATTTTTCGTAACATCTTTTCATTTTCTCACTTTGTATAATACGCGTGCAATTATAATCCGTTCATCGATATTTCGTAATGAAGTACATATCTAGTCTTTACAATCATTTTCTAATTTTGCCTAACTAGGAAAAGCTTATCATACTAGATTATTAACCAAAATAAACTTATTTCACAGTTATTCGTATGCGATAAGTATAATATACTGCGTATTCATATAATTCTTCGTAACTTGAAACTTATTTATTTTAAAAAGAAACAGTAAGAATGCTCGACGCTGATTTCTACTATGATTCTGTAGTTACTTGATATAGTAATTAATACACAACTTATATTTTCTCTAATAAAGCATTAATTTATTGCTATTTTTAAAATTATTGAAATAGTATCAATTTTTTTTTCCTCAGTGTGTCAGTTTACCTTGAAGTAACTTTTTTACTTTTAAAATCTTCTAAACTCTTCCTTAGTCTTAAATTTCTTCTCTTTTTCTGTCACTTGTTTCTATCTTTAGTTACGAATTTCTTTCAATCCAAACTCGTCTCTCTTTCTCCTTCACTTTCTTTCAGTAATTTTCTGTTTTAGTCTCCTAGCCCACCGAGTGTCTGACAAATAAATTTGTTTTTCCTCGCTGTTGTTTAACTGTCCAGTTTGATTTCATTCAAAGACTGATCGTTTTTACGTGCGGTATCTATCTAACCAGTGAATAAATACCAGATATGTTTCAGCTTTGATCCGAGCTTGAAGCCCTTGAAATGTAATTAAGTTGGATTAGTTATTTAAGAATGCTTTACACCGAATTATAAACACAATCTAACTAAAATATACTTACAAATAATATTATAAAAAATCATAGATATTCCTTTCTCATAACTTTAAGCTTTATTTACACTGTGAACGTAAAAAAAACGACCCTCCACAATTATTACAATAATTTACGCAATAATTTGTATATTTTAATAGAACATGGGAAAACTTCAGTAAATGATTATGAGTCACATAT
>JAQIXG010004054.1:0-13557 GCA_034700105.1 Oconnorella tubifera | reverse complement strand
TGTAATGTACAAAATATATGCTCGGTAGTAAACTTAACTTAAGCAGTAACAGTATTATTGCTAGTGTTCTCGGCGAATTTAATCTTCCCTGGTTCATCTCTCAGCAAAAGTGGTGGTGCTATTTATTGAAACAAATAAACAAAATGCAATTAAAACGGGAAATTCGGCTTAAGAACTTGTAACACCTCTATAGATTATTTTAAATGAAATCGAGATAACAGATACAGAGAATCATAAAATCGAAAATATTGTCACTTGTATTCAACGAATGCAATTTAATCATGAATTTTACTACAGAAGTAATTACTGAATTACATGAATATATTACTAGAAAGATTAGCTTACAATTTTTATGTTTTAATGAGTCCTAAAAATAGTCGTAATTTTCTACGAAGAGGCGTCAGAAGGTTAATTGAAGATTTAGCGAACCTTCAGTTCGAATGGAAGCTCTGTTATTCGCATGATTCATTATCATAACGTATATCATTGAGTAAATACGTTCAAATTTTCTTCAAATGCTCTTATTTACTACAAATATTATGATTTCTAATTTTTCGTATATTTAATTATATATATCTGTGATATCGGACAAAATGTAACATATCTAATAATAATAATAATCTAGTAATATATATCTTACATCTAAAATAAGAAATTATAAATCTTTTTCTATATTATTGTTTTATGTGATACATAAAATATATAGAGAAAAGCTGTATAACTTAAATAAAAGATACAATATAGATTGTCGCAGCTTAATGTATAAGTTGTTCTTTTAATTTTCTAGCGTCATCATTAAATTTTACCATAATTTTTAAATTTAATACTTTATAACAAATTTGTTTATTTTTTAAATCACAAAATTCAGCAAACCCGTTGCTGAATTTAGTTGAATTTTGCTGAAGCAAGTGGATTATTTTGAAACTAAATGCGTTCTATACAATTTCAAGCTGCACTTAAATTTAAAATAAAATATAAATTTGTCTGTCGTTCACTAATGCATGTATCTTTTGCGATGTTATCTGTTGCAACTAATGAGATCATCAGCACATTCAGATAGCAAGCGTGCTGCAGAATAATTTGAGAAAAATAGCGTTCTCGCTCACTATAGTAAATTAAAAACCTAATTAGAATCGCTTTGATTTTTACTCTTGTCTTGTAGACAAGCTGTCATTTGCACGAATTTTGTCTTTCGTCGAATAAAATTAGATTTGTCAATTTCTATAGTTATCCTTTAAATCAAAATTAATCGAAAATAAATTGAAGTAATTACAAGCGGAAATTTAAGTGCATGGAAATGACTCAAATTTTAGTTTAGTTATAACATTATTTTAGTGTTATTATTTATTAGAGTTATAATTTTTGAATCAATTTATGAATTGATTAAAAATTATCAACTTGAAACTGAAAACATGATAGAACAAAGTTATTTAGAGAGCAAATAAAAGTATAATGTCATCAATAAAAGTTATCAGGAGCATCTGTTATTTAAAATGTTGTATTCTATAACCACCAGAATGAATGTTAACAACAAATGTAATGTACATTATTGTATCATTTACTAGTATATGCTAATTCACTTCTGAATATATTCAGTACACTAAATTAAAGACAAACAGTAAAATATTAAACTAAATGATTTAGAAGCAAGATCTTGGAGCTCGATTAATCATCAACTAAGCACGAACAACTGCATCGAAAGCCGAGAAGAATAATATTTCACAACTAGCCGACGATATTTACACATAATGCGACATCAGCTTTCCAGGTTTCATTTCCCATGTGAATTCTTTCGTAAGTTAGGAACAGCGAATCATCAATAATATTGTCAACTCTCGTTCGTTTTATTCAAAGCTTTGACAAATTTCGTTTCTATAGAGCAATATTTGCCATAGAAGCAAATATTTTCAAGGTCAAAAACTAAATATTCACCGTCAAAATGAGTAATCGTATGATTTTATAAACGTATATATATATTCTCTCAAAATACATAAAGTCTAGATTGCAATAGAAAAATTGTTTTAAAATAATGAGCAATATAGCCTACATTAAAGCTTATAATTTCATAAAATCAATATATCAAATAATCTATCTGTTTAGTCCGAATTTCGTAAAATCTGATTTCGGCTAAAAACTTTTGAAGCAGGGGAACGGTTTCCAAAATTTTATGATCAAAATTCTGTCTTAAAAAATCTTTAAAATTTCTTATTTTGTGCGCAAAATGTGATAATAAATTATAATTGATTATTAATTTCTAATTTCATGTTTATATCTATGACAATATTGATATAATTTTTGAATTTCTTCTTTAATTTTAGACGTTCATTATAACTTTTCTCTAACAGACATCATTCTCTTTATCCATTTTTTCTAGTTAAAACACACAAATTATACATCATAAGTTACCAGCCTACGTACCCGATCTTATGATCTTACACAATACAAATATATCGTAGGCTTACTATGGTTAATTGTAATGCTCTCTTCTGTCGTAGATCACATTAAAGTCATACTAAATTAAGCATATATCTTATCTTATTAAGTATATACCCTCTTTTCTTTGGATTCTTACATTATTTTACATAATGTATAGAACAATTTCATTGTCGTGTTTAATTTAACACGATAATTTTATTGTTAATAACAATTAGTGAATATTATTATATGTTATTCGCTAACTGTTGCTATAACAATTAAATTGTTGTGTTAAATTAAACACGGCAATGAATTTGTCGTATTTAAGTTAACGTTTTTATTAGACTGTACTACAACGAACAATTTAACAACGATTACGTACGTTAAATAACTACAATTAAGAATTAAATATGAAAACTGTAATATCTTGCTAAACAATAAAAAATCACACAAATAGCTTTATTTATTCAGGAAGTAATAAGCTATAATAAATTTTTCGCTTTATAAAAAATATCGATTTATGAAACTGTCTTGAAATAGATGAATGCTGCCATACTTGAGCACTTTTAGCCAAAATTTCCTTATGCGATGACACTTATATACATCTGTTTCCGGTATACCTAGGATAATCCTATCCTCGAGCACAATACAAACATAATCGTTGTCTTTTATGCTGCTATCTTTAATACGAGTGCTTGCAATGTAAAACATATCTTGTCTTGTTTTTGCTGTAGAGAAAATACAAAGCTGTGCAAACTCCTAAAAAGTAGTTTGCACAGCTATTTACAGTATTTATTTACTGTAAATCTAGTTGCTTCGAAAAGAATTGTTTTCTGTTGATTGCTTCAAGAAAGAAATTAGAGATTAATAACAAAATCATTAAACCAACGCGATGAGAATTATAATGAAAGGTAGAAGAACGTTAATATAATATTTAATAGGATTTGAGAATATTTATTGATTTAATTTAACAATTATTGAAATAATGATTAAAAATAAACATAACGCTGAAATATTAAAGATCACTTCAATGTGTTATACATATTTATTAACAAAATCAACTAAAATATTTAGTTTCTCTTAATAATCATTGCTACATTCATATAAGGATTTTATGTCATTTTACGCAAAAATCAATATGCGATAAAATTGTGTAAGTGCAGATAGAGAAGTAAATGTTGCAAATTTAGAATTGTTTTTTGTTTCCATAATTATAATATTCTAAGACATATTAACAAGATCGAAACAAGACAGGCTGTCAACAATACTATAGTCTGGCAGTCAGATATCTCAATTTCAAATATTTTGTTATATAGCGTTGATTCATTACAAGAGACGACACTAAATAGCGTCTTGTTATTATTCTTCGATTTTACCTCGAAAAATTTGTCATCCTTTCCCTTTTTATAAAAAAATCCACATATTTTTTAAATAAAAAGCAATGCGCAAATTACAATTAACTCGAGTTAGATTTTCACCCAACTACAAACATCGCAATAACTATTAAGAAATTTATATTATATAAATGAAAATGTACGTGAAATAAAATCCGCAAGTTGAAATTAAAACGTTCTACACTGAATTCAATACTCTATTGCTTTAAATTAAAAAAGCTTAATTTTTTACATCTAAAATAAAAACAAAAATAAGCTCAATACCACATACGAGATGAATGTTAATTTGGTTGCTTAACAACACAAAACGATGCAAAGAATGTTGTCGTTACAACATTGAATAAGATCTTGTTAAAGTGACTCGCAAACTGACATAAGCCCAATAACGCTTTGCTTAATATCAACAATCAATGAATACCTTCAGCATAGTTGTTTTCGCTTTTCTTGAATTCAATGTGACATTTTAAAAACGAAAAACAAAAAGCATTTGATATTGAAAGAACTATTTGAGAACTATGAAAGAACTTAATTCAATCAATTTAGCATTACGCTATGCGATATAACATTGCTGGATAACAAAGACTCGTATTAAATCGCTCTGTTATTAGTGCGGAGCCTCGGTATATAATCATTGCTGCAATATAAATGCTGCTCCAGTGCATAATGATTGACTTCATTTGCTGAAGAATCAAAAACCAAGATTCAGAATTATTGTAGATTAATAGATGTGCGTCTGGTGTGGATGATCGCTGATAAGTTATAAACAAAAAACAATGAGAGAGAGAGAGAGAGAGAGAGAGAGAGAGAAAGAGAGAGAATTATAGAAAGATAGAAAGATAGAAAGATAAGGTAGGTTTAGTATTAGACTTAGGAACAGGATTATGGTAAAGATTAAGGTTAGAGTTAGGGTTACGGTTAGGATTAGGGTTAGGGCTATTGTTATGGTTAGGGCTAGGCTTAGGCTTAATGTTATGTCAATGAAAAACTTTGGACTTTTTTAACGGATAATGTGACATCAAGAAATAGTTATGGGAATGTATACCGAATTGTTATACAACACCTCATGTTGCTATAAAACCATAGATTTTTTCTAAGAATGCATACAAAGCACATATGGAAATGTTAATATTTAAGAATGAATGAAATCATTAGTTTATTGTTAATGGAAAATTTGCATAATTATTCGTTAATGCATGGTAATAGTGTGTTCATTATTATATCATGCATGCTTTATCAATTCAATACGTATTAGTATTACAATCATGTATCTTAAATTTAATATCATGTAAATGTAATATTATATTTTATAAAATTCTCAGAATACAAGCATTAATATTTATCTAAGACGTATTAGTCAGTAGCATAGATATAATAAGGACATGGGATAACGACTCTCCACTTTTGTTAACTAAAAGTTAATGTTTTTGTATACTATAGAGCTAAGGAAAAAGTAATTTAAGGTATTATTTTCTTCCTTTTTGGATGGTTAATCTAAACCCTTGAATAACTGTGAAAGAAAAATAGTAATTAACATATATATCAAGGCTAAATGCAAAAAATTGTAAGCACATAAAGAAACACATTAAGAAACTTAATAATCTAAAAAAGTCATCGCTATAAAATAGCGAGTAAACCTAAAAATGTTATTAAAATGTTATCGAACCCTCCCCCTACCATGAATTCTGACTACACCACATCAATTTTACGAATCATATTTCTATTTTATCAGCAAGCAGCAAATATAAATGAGTAAATAATATACAACATAATCGACTAGGATATTAATTATCTGATATATTTTAAAACATAACTATTACAAATATTTTTCTACTTGTAAAATCTACACAATTCATTGCATACTTAATTATTGTTAATGAATGTATTTGCTTATTATTTAACAAATAAACACAGAATATTAAACATAATATGACATATTAAACAAGTATTAAAATCGAAACTAAAATATACAGTAGGAGTCCTATTCGACTTCAAAAACTATTGACGTTGGAAAAACAAAATCGATTTGACCCGAATTAACTATAGCATTCTGTTAACAGGATCTAGAATCGACTCGCTTTTACAACGTCATTATTGATGTTGACAGAGATGAACTTTCCTGACTTTCCATTAGTACCTTCCGTTCTACAAGCTTAGAGATCGACGTAAACTAGACATGAACTTCTGACTTAGAGACCATGACCCTAGATTCACAGCTATTCCAGAGGTCAAGAGCTCATTTTATTTTTTAAAACGGAATTTTTGCGGATAAGCATGGCAGTATCATTTTGCAAGCGATGAGTTCTTGTAGAGAATAGACCAGGATATTCGCTAGATAAATAATGAATAAAGTACGTTATAATGCATGAAATAAAGCATGTACTCAGGATTTTAAGCGTTTGCAGATGGAACACTGTTGCATTAGAAATTTCAGACCAGATGTAATCGTTTAAAATTAAAACATTTTATTTGTAATTTTGATATCTGTCGTAAACTTGTGATCAATTCTAAAGAGATAATACGATGTAATATACAAACTGCTTGTGCTTATATTGCAACGCCAAAATAAAGATTCAAATATATGATAGTCCCCACCCTCACATAGTTGACATAATTTAAAAATTTTGACTAATTATTCATTGCAAACTTGCTGCATTCTACATATATATTAAGCATGCTTTATACCTGGTTATAAAGCACAAATGTCAGAAAATTTAAAAAATGTAGTCACAAAATAATTATATAAACTATAGGCCTTAATCACAATCTGAAGTGATTGAAATAGAATTTAATGCAGCAATAATCTATGATTACTAGTGGATTTTGTTGGTGCTAAAATCTAAACATGTAAATCAACAACACCTCTCCCCCACTCCCCCTCCACCATAATTAGATGATCTTGATCTGCCACTGATGTAAATTAGAACACAAAACCTTTTTTAAACTTGACTAGATTATCAGTTTAACATAAAAACCAATATCAAATCAAATTGATCTAGATTCAATAATACCTAGATCTACTAAATCTCTCCGGCATAAAGACTTTATAGATTTCTTTTGCTTAAAAGAAACGAAAGAAAAAATAAGAGCTGACCATTTTAGTTGCTCATAAATGTGATGTATGACGTAGTTAAGATGACGTCGAGAAAGAGGGAACTCATCGATATCGAGAGAGATACTGAATGATTTTTTAAGATGATTTGTTAATGGAAAATCGATAATGAATCGGAGCTTCCAAAAAGCTTTAAATTTTAGTTCTAGCTTTTTAGCAATAGATTTTGCAATAAATGAATAAATAACAGCACAAGATAGCTGATAAAATTAAACATTTATAACTTGCGTAGAAGTAAATAATACTAAGCTACTTTATTTCTATTGATTATTTGCATATGTAATCCAAGAATTCTGTTGAAGTGATATCCTGTAAAAATAATAGGCATAATTAGTTTCATATTAGACGAACAAAAAAGATCTAAACTTAAATTTATAAATTACTTGCTAAATCTAATTTTTTTAGCGTGACCAAGGACTATTTTTAATGAGATTAAATAACAAAATAAATCAGATTTATAGTAGTTTAATATTTGAGTTATATTTCTTATAGCCCAAAAATATCACCACTTTACGGAATTTACTTCAAAATGAGAAAAAGCTCGAAAATACTGTAGTGCTCATAGAATAATATACTGTATTAGAGAAAAAATCTTGTCATATTGCGCAAAATTGTAAATCATGTTGTTACGTACTGTGAACACGTGGATGAAACCGCTGTTTTATATAATAAAGACACATGTTGCACACAACACATTGTGAAGGCGTAAATCAATTGATTGATGCTGATCACCTCTGATTAAATTAGCGACCTCCACAGAATGACAACCCCCAAGTTTTGGGTCTCTAAATTTTTAATAGTTTTCGGTCACCAGGCTTATTTCACGTAATTTATTATTTTGACTAATTACAAATCAGCATCTGAAATATATACAGTAGTGACTAGACAGTGAATACTGCAATAATGAAGGAGTATAGGCTCTTTAAATAGTGATGGATGTGAGATTTTCTTAACAGCATCTGGCTTCCCTGCTTAAACTCTCGAATTTCTTTTCCTAATATTTTATAATATAAAATCCATAGTATTTCATATTATGAAGCCCGATTGATCATAGTGTTTCGCTGTTATACAACAGATATCTGTTATACAACAGCTAAGTCCTTTCTAATCTTTGCTAATCTTTGGACATTTTACAGTCCATTAGAAATAGTTTAATAGTCTTATCTAAATTAATTATTTTGAAAATCAGAAGGAAGATCCTTATCAAAAAAAAAATGCACTTGACGGTAATAATACTTATTACCTATGTAATATAAAATACTGTGAGTAAATGATGAACATGATAATATACAATATAATCTAAGATACTTAGTTAGATAATTAGGAGGCAGAGTTAGATTATGCTGATGAGAGAAAATCTATGTGTGGATTTGTTTCGTAATCATGACACCGTCCACATAAATAACTTTTAAAAAATGTAAAAGTCGTCATCATAGAGCTATTGCAATTTCAAAATGTAAGAAAATATCATCCTTAATTGACGTCATTCAACGCCAACTGGTCCGAATATTTATCACACGGAATCAGACTTCACGCTAAATTATTAATGAAGTAGAAGCACTTCGTGATAAGTTAGCTGAGAACTGCAGAGCAAGCAGTCTTGTCTAATAATACTTATGTTAAAGATTTAACGTGAATGCGTGGAAGTCGAACACTAAAAAGATCAAAAATAAAACATTTGTAAAGACTAAAATCTAAGTGCTCATTAAAGAGCATTGAAAAAAATCGTTACAATTGAAAATAGAGATGTAATGGAGATCACTGTATGCAATCTCCTATATATCTCCATTACACATAAGTTAAAACAATGATGATATTTATACGTTAAATATTTAATTTTGATAAGTTTCATGAAAATTTCGATTTTTTCTTGCAACTGGACTAATTATATTAACTGATATTAGATTTTTTAATTTTATCAACTAGTTAGGCTTATTATTTATAACCTGTCTTATATAACCTTTCTTTCGCGTGTCAAAATTTCACTAAATATTCTCGAATATAAATATTCTGTAAAAAAATTCATTTAATTAGGCATCAAATTGACGATTACACATCAAAAATATATAAATTTGTTTGATAAAATCTTAGAATTCTTAATATAGATGTTTTTAAAGGAAGTTAAGAATAAGAATAATTATCAGTATTAAATCTAGGCTATGTGAAATTAATCGCAGTACCTATGTCAAAAGTAAGTTCTATATTAAAATTCGGATAGATAGTAATGAAGCACTACAAACAAAATAAATACTTAGTTTACATAATTGCACGCCCACTCCATAAACTAAATCTCAAAATTATTGCAATCATATAATTAAATAATACAACCTAAATTTACCTGATAGTATTTCTTCTACATCCGATAAATGTCTTTCCTCACTGAATTGTGTCCGCAACCAGCTAGAAAAGCAATCGAGTGTAATTCCCAAATTGTTTACGAGCGCTTGTAAATTGCTTTTTGCGATGACTGAGATGTTTTTATTCTCACAAGATGCTGATGTCCTACTCTGCAAGCAGATCAAGTAGCCGCATCAGCTTTGATTTTTCTCCTGGAGATGACGCGATTGTTGTGTTAGAGCGTGCGGAGTTGATAATATGAAGCGCAGGAGCCATAAAAAGCGTCGATAAAAAAACATTTACAAGTTTTCTGATCGCTAAAGACTCGCTTTGTTTACTAAAATACCCAAAAGAGGCAATAAATCATTGCAGTCGAATGCATTGAATGCAAATAGGAGGAAATCTGGTATTGTCTCTTAAGACTATTGCTAAACTCATTAACGCGAGAAAATAATAATAATTATTCTTGAATTTCAAAATAGAAATAATCCCAGTGTCGAGAATTGTAAGATATGTCGATATATCGGAAGATTTAGTATTAGTATAATTAAGAATGTTTAAATAACACAAATTCGTTAGAAATAAGAGAAACTCTCTTATATAATTCTCCTGATTTAATCAAAAACTGTTACTAAGACTTAAAGCAAGAACTTCTGACAAAAATGTTAAAATATTTTCTTTTGTTAGAGACTATAAATTAACTTGTTAAAATTTTGAATGTCAAACAATATAATTTCTGAATTTAGCAGTCGGGGGAACAGACCATCCTTTCGTTTTCACTTAGTAAGTGGTCGCAGTTGCGTAAGACTGATGACATAAAGCATTTTGAGAACATTCCGGATTGCTGATCCCTTTACGTTCACCATTGGCCAATGAAGTAATAGATTATCTAAGAAATCGATCCGTCTCAGTATCGAGGGAATAAAACAATGCCTATAAAGTACAGACTGGTGCGAGAGCGTGTGTCAAGCCAGTCAGTATACTATAATAATAAAGCTAGGACCGTATTCGCAATGAAAAACGAACGTTCAGGTTCCGCTCGCAAAAGGACATCAATAGCGAACCCGAGAGGAGTTCAACCCGAGAGCTAAATCCATTTTATAATTCATGTCAACGGAAGAGTTTAGAAGATGAATAAACAAAACGTTTCGCATTTGAATAAGGAATTGTCTAGTGATTAGAAAAATGCTATATTTTAATCCTAAGGATTAAAATACAGCATTTATATTAAAAAAGAGTTACATTAAAGTAAGTTCTTTTGCGCAAATATATTATTTCAATAAATTATGTAAAGAATAAGGATAAAGGAAGATGTTTATTATAGTTCTTTATTGGATGGAACATTTTACGAAAAGTGAGAAAAGATTGAAAGACAGAAAGGGAAAGTTTGGAAGCAGCAAATTTGTTAATGCGGCATAGAAATTATGAAGATGTGAAATAAATCTTAATATTTTTCACTTTAATGTCGTCTCCCTTTTTACAAAATTTGTATAATTTTACCCTTTACAAGGTATAATTAAATTATGATAATTTATTCAACTAAAAATATTCCGCATGCCCTGGATTAAAATCCCGCATCAAATATAATAATCTTAAACTACTTTTATGTTATTAAACAAAAAAGCAAGAACACTACATTTTCAATTAAAATATAGTACAGCAAGACATTGTTAAAAAAGTCATCCGTTACAAATTCATACTGGTCATATAACTTATATACACTCATCAACACATCAGTAATTTTAAAACGATCATGCTATTAACTTATATACACTCATCAACATATCAATCGTTTTAAAACGATCATAATAGAATGACAATTGATAGTGACATCATTAATAAAAGAGCTTCAAACTGAAATTAAAGTTCAAACAGATTTTAAAAGCAACATATAACTGGCAATAAGTTAACAAAAGAACAGACCAACACTATTAACATTCTATAGTCACAAGTTCAAGTTGATAAAGCTATGCGGAGATGCAATTGTTCTACAATATGTTTCATTTTAAACCGCGAAACAAATAAAATGATATATATAACGTAAGGAGTACAAAAAGCTGACACTGCTTATGTTTTTTCATATGATCGAATAATTAGTTTGCTTATTTACTTATCGTCAAAATGAGCACAAAAAGTCTATAGTACCGCATAATTGTAAAATGATAAGAAGGAATCACTATAATTACAATTTAAACAATTAGGAAAGAAAAAAATACTCAAAACAAAGTCGCCGCTGTTCATTACTGTTTAATGTAACATAAAATATCATTTTAGATCTCGTGAACACTAAGCAAAATATCAAAAATCTAAATCACTTAGCCAAGCGTTCATTAGAAATATGAGCACAAAATTAAAATATAAATAAAATTATACATTAAAATCTTTAACAATTTTAGGAACAAGAGATGAAAAAATACAATATATGTTCCATAATAGCCCATATCATATATAATAATTATCTACACTAATTATCAAAGTATAACTGTTAATAATACGGAAGAATATAAAATTATATTTCATTGTAAAATAATTGTCATATTTTATCAAATCATTAAAGAATTCAATAAACATTTGAAAGAAATCTCAAATAATCAAATATAATTCATTATAAAATTAGACTAAAGTTGATGAATATACAAACAACTTCTATTTGTAGAAGTATATAAAATCGTTAAAGTACTTGTAAAAAGTTAAAGGCTACTGCCGATTGTTCAATTTTAAAATTTTAAGATATAACAGGCGGATATATTGTTGCATTATACGCTAAAATAGAAAGGTTTAAGTTCATCTTGCAATGAACCAAGAGAAGATGATAAAAATTCTGATGATAAGAATTGTTTTCATCATTTAGATTCAACTGTGAACAATTATAGTAATAAAGCTCATAAGGAAATCAGTTTACACAAGATCCTTGATAGCACATGAAGACTTAAATAACTAATAATCATTATAACTAATACTACTTAAAATACTTGTGTTTTTACAAGCTCAACACACAAAGCAATCATCAGATTAAAATCTAAAATCGAATTTAAGTTGAACGTCATGGATTATATGAAAAATGTCTCAGACATAGCTGTTATTTTACTGTTAACTTAAGTATCTTGCTGAACAGTGTACAAGTTAGCGAAATAGTACGCATTAATGGGAATCGAACCTGGATCTGTTGAGTCCGAGTCCTGTGCTCTAACCACTTCGCTACAGAGCCATAGAAATTACGGAATATAAAGAATTAATATCGATCCAAAAGCATGATATTTTTAAAAGTATTATAATATCATATTATGAAACAATTTCCATTAAAGTCTCTTAACATGATAAAATTAATAAAGCTAATTGCTTACTATAACTGAATTAAGGATTTTCTTGTTAAAACTCGGTTTAAAAATCTTTAGTGATATGAAACATTTTCACATTTTTGTAATTGAAATCTTGTTTTTTATTTATTGCTTAATGTCACATTAGGACAGAAAGGTTAATTAATGACAGATAAACATTTTATTATAATACCATTCACTAATCACAAGGAAAATCCACAAATGATCAAAGATGTTACGAAATGGGTTTGAAAATAAGTAAACAAGTGATTAAAGAATAAATTCACTGATACATAACAGATTTCACTAAATGCTTTTTACTTGAGATTTTCAAGTGCTGGCAGCTGTAACTTGGACCAAACAGGGGAAGATAAAATATAATTTGCATTTTCAGTGAAACTTTTATAGAGTTTTTTTAAAAGTTGATAACCTAACGAAATTGGCCTAAATAATCGAGGATAAAATTCTATATAGTTCTATATAATTGTAAATGACTGCAGCATAATTCTGTAACCAAATGATTCTGTTATAATAAATAACAAAGTAAATACATTTTTAAATGTATATTTACACTCAAAATGACAGTTATATGAAAATACTATACAATAGAGAAATGCTAATGATTGCCATCATGATTGCAATCATCTCAAAATTGCATCAAGTATTAATCACTAAGGCTTTAATTATTATCGAATATTTTACTAAAGATATTCTTTCTACTTCTTTACCTAAATATTTATGGAAATGTCAAATTTTTATTAATTTATATATATTTTAGATATAGCAAATATATTAAATTTAGTCTGTATGAATAAAAATATTATCAAAATTCTTATGTAATGAGAGAAGTAAGCACTTCCCCGACTACAAAATAAAATTTATAACCCTAACAAAATATCTTATTAATATTATTACCTTATTAATATAGTATAGTTATTTCTTTACCAACCAATGCATAACGAAATTATTCACAACTCATACATAT
>JAQIXG010004053.1:0-13559 GCA_034700105.1 Oconnorella tubifera | reverse complement strand
TTATCTGTCATTTTTACAGGTTGTGAATATGGTATGCACTGTATGAAAACAAAACTGGTCAATGAAGGATATAATCTAATCAGCACAGAATCTGTACAGTGTATATAGATAGGTATATATTTAAATTGTGGCCACATCAGCGGGCCCCTAGTATACTAGGTGGCCTGGTGAATGTAGTGCCCGTTTTTATCAATAAATTGTTTAGTTAAGGTCTAGACTAGTTTTCTTAACTGTATTATTTAAATGGTTATTCTTCAGATAATATCTTCTTTTTATCTACATGTACTTTTAAATGTACTTTTAGGAATGAAGATGCTGTTTTCTGAAGCCAGTCGGCGCAATCATCTGAGAACTTTCTGGACGTTGCAGCTTTAAACTTAGTTTGGTTTTCTATCTGTAATTTATGTTACAAATTGATCGTGTTATAAAACGCTTCAACACGTCAATTTGTAACCTGCGCATACCCTATAGATAGAAAAATAAAAATTAGATAGGCCCATAATTGGTATGCACATTAGGTAGGCAGTAAATTAGCTGTGTACAGATAGGTAAGCGAGGTAAGTGAATTGCTGTGCACAGCTACAGAATTAAGGAATAAATTTTCCCGAAAAAACACTCTCGTAGAGGAGCCACTCTCATTTTTTTTCGCTACCCGTAGGCCTGCATAAAACGTTGCTTTGATCATTAAATATTACCTCCATAAGAATGAGGGCACAATTTAAACAACATTCTGGTTTAGTAACTACGCTATCTATAATGATTTAGAATTTTAATGACTAAAAACACTTAATCTTAAATTTGCGGACAATTAGATCCCAATTGTGTGATTTTATAAGGATTATCCGTGTCTCGCTTTATTAAATTCATTTCTGATTGGTTACTTTCGGCGATCATTTTTCTTCTTATCCAATCACAGAGCCTGTATTAATTTCTTGGTCTTTTCCTTATTGTAATCCCGATAATGTTAAATCCCGTATAGGATAGCGTCGTATTAATTCTATTTACCAGCCAATGACACAGCGGGATGAAATTTTAATTATCAGCAAAAATCGAAAGAAAAATTTGATTCAGTCCGCCATATTTCCCCCGTGTAAGTTTCTATTTTAAGATTTTTTCTTTTACTAGCGAGCTAGAGCTTTTATAAGCTTCATTTTTTAAATGTAATCTTTATTTTATGCGTTGCTATTTTGATACTGATTATTTATAATTGTTTTGCGGCGTAGTTTATTCGTAATAGGTCCCACGTTATATTATTTAATGATCTAATAACCAATTTGCAAGATTTCATTTATGTTTCACTTCATTGAATTAAACCGGCTGATTACATTATTGATTAAACTATTGATTACACTACTGATCAGAATTATTAAATTATTGTTTATTTTTATTAATTTGTGGTATATGTTTAAGCTTATATATTAAATTAATTGAGGGATTAAATCTGACCATTTAATAACCTTAATTTGATTACTAATTAGTCGTTCTTCTATTTAAATTTTCAGGAACCTTCTCTACAGAAAATCTACGGAGCAAAACTTGTATTTATTTAAATTTAAACATTTTGCGTTGTGTTTCAGTCTATCTAGCGAATCATGCCTTCCTCTCCCCCCAGATGGGGCTTTGAGCAGCCGAAAGCCGGCTGCCAAGCGGCTAAACGCAAAGCCGGGTTTGCTGACAAAAATACCGACTTTGAGGTAAGCTCTGCCATTTGTGGCAGCGGTAAGTTTTGTGGACAGTGGTAAGTTTTGTGTAAAATGTGGTGTAATAATGTAAGGTTTTGGGACTATATCGTCTTTTTGTTTGTTCAGGATGTTTTTGAGCAGAAGCGGGCGTGCAAGTGGGAGAAGGATGCATTTTGTAATGTACAATATGACTTCTCGGAGAACAGTTTTCACCTTAATGGAAACTTTAACAATAAGGTTAGTTATTATACAAAATAAACTTTATAATATTTAGTATTATAAGTAATGTATGTAGTTTTTGTAAATGTAGTTTAGTAATTGATATAGTGCAAGATAAGAAATTTTTGATAAGTTTTAAAACAAATTACTGTTTCTAGTTCAAAATTTATAGCCAATTATCAAATTGGTTTTTTTTTAAATAGTGTTTATTTTTTATTCAAGTAATGGTTTCATTTCAGCAATAATAATACATTTTAGTATTGATCAAATGAAAATTAAACAAATGCTTCTTTTTATTAATAAAATGACAAGATAATTATAATTTATATATCGCTCTGTATAGAGCGATGCTAGGGTTGATCTCACTGGACAAAGTTGTGCGTCACTCGATGCCGCGGTAGACACTGACTGTCGTATGGACATAGACGTCGTTCAACAATCTCATGGCGCGTGTATCGACGTGGCTATCACTCAGCCGACGACTTTGAACCAAACAGACAGGTCTGAGACTGAGATAGCTTTCTGTGATCTCTTTTGTGGGTTAGTTTAGTATGTATGTGGGTCAAGTTATGTAATTGGGTCAAGTTATGTAATTGGATCAAGTTTGTATATGTATCTGGGTCAGTTTAGTATGTAATTTTAGTGAAGGTTTTATTTGTATCTTGGTTAGTTTAGTATGTAATTTTAGTGAAGGTTTTATATGTATCTGGGTTAGTTTAGTATGTAATTGGGTCAATATAGCATGTATTTTATTTACTATGCATGTAGTTATTTATTTACGTATTTATTTGGTTATTTGTTAACATTTCAGCCCCGGTCAATTCAACGCAGTCGCTGGCAATGTACGCTGCTACTGTCGGCCATCTTGGGACGCCATGTTGTTTCCCCAACCGTACAATACTGACTACTACTAGGCTATTTGTTTAGACGCATTAAGAGATCTTCTCATAACTTTTTATTTTCTAAGATTTTTATTTGGTCAATGTTATAGATAATTTTATTATTGAAAGACTGTTTAAAGAATTATTACAATATATTACTGGAAGTTTTATAGTAAGGTTAGATTAAGTTAGATTGCTTTTTTGTGCGAATTATCGTGAAATTATTGTGTTGTGAAGATTAATATTTTATGATTTAATCATTTTTTTGTCACTAAATGAAGTTTTTGTGCTGATGTGACTGACGTTAATGTCATTTCTTTATTTTCGATAATTTTGGATAAATGATCATGTATAGAAGAATTTAATTGACAAAAATTATGTTCACTCTTTAAACAAAATTGTTAAAATGTTAAAAAGGTTAAAATGTTGCAAATGTTAAACTGTTTAATTATGTTACTCTTCCTAACCATCATTGTAATAATATTAATAATATATAATATAAATAAATAAAATATTTTATTATTACTTTCCATATTTAACAGTATATACTGCCATACTTGTTTATTTTAATCAATATTGTAGGCATAGAACAGGAATGCTTATTTGCTTGTTTGGTTATTATTATTCATTTCTTATTTTTATACTAGGTATCGTAATTTTTTTCGTTTTTATGCTTTAAATGTATGTTTTGTTTTAATAACTTATAAAGATGTGTTCTTATTTATAAACTTTAAACTCGTAGTTTTAAACAGGGTAGTATTTTTTTTGGCAATTTATGGGGGTTGGTGTATAATGAAGAATTTAAAGAGGTATTTCGAAGAAAAATTGGTTGTACCATTATAGAAGCTGTCAATATAATAAAGACACAGTGTGTTGCATTTTTCTAACTTGAATTGAGTGTAATAAGTTGCTAACAATATGTCTCAAAGTGTTGATGTGACTTTAAGCAACAAGTATAACAATAAAAGTAAATTATGAGGTAGTACATTAAAGTATACCATATCTAAAACATTTATCTTAGCTTTAACCACCATCCCCCTCTCCTTTCCTAACTCAAAATGACTTTATTTATTTGTTGCTTTAGATTGTAAATAGTTTGCTTTTTAAAGGTATTGTCAACTTCGTTTTAGTTTCAGCAGAAGCTGTATTGCATTTGTCGATGTTATGATTAATTTTCTAGTTATATTTTCAGTGAGAATTTGTAATATGAATATTAATATTATTTGACGCGTTTCAAAACTTGTATGTATTTCAAATCTCTCTATAACTTATGATCTTTGTATAATAAAATAATGCAATGTCATGCTAGTGAACACTTCCATGTTATAAGACAAGTTGAAGTTAATAAAATTGAGTCTAGTTACTGGTTTTTTGATTTCGTTATAATTTATAATTGATTCAATAAGTTTATATTCTATACTTGCTAAAAAGGAGTTAAGTTTAACGTTATGGATGTAATTGCGCAGGCCAGGAATTGACTAGGGGGGATTCTCAAAAGTTACCTTTTTAAGGTTATCACTCACTTTTGTTCTCTAAATACATGTATCCAACTCAACAAAATCATTACACTGTCACAAGGTGGAGGGTTTCACCACTAAACTCATATCCTTAACGCTACACAAAAATTGTTGCTTACCTTCAATGGGGGGAAGGTATACCCCCCCCCACACACTCACACACATATACAATCCCCCCCTTGCCGGCGCCACTGTATTTGCTGATATTTGCATTTTTTGATTCTCTGCACATTTGCTGAGTGCTGAGTCATAATTATTACACAGAAAATTTAGAATATAATTTAGTCTGTATATTATACATTTTTCAACTATAACTACTATTTTCTGTATATTTTCTTTAGATGTATGTTAAATAAGGAAGTTATACATCAAGGTACTTTTTAGAGAATTTAAGTTATGATGTTTATTCCAGGTGTATGAAGATTGTAATAAGACGCAAAAAGCGAACGTTTGTCCAAAATATTGACTAGTGAGTCACGACATTGGCATAACCAGCATTTTTTGCTTTTAACAATGAACTCAGTTTGATTGACTGCTTATTCTAGAACTTCGATAAAGCTGTGGAGAGGGACGGGAAGGGGAGGGAGGGGCGGGGGGTGATACGAATATATTGCGTTTGGAAATTCCAAAACGTTATAGTTTACACGATAATAGTGTTGTAACAGCAAAAAATCAGTGGCTAGCTATAGAATGTAATACATAGCTATATTATTCAGTAAATTACAATACATTTGTACTTAGTATAACTTCGATTAAACTTCTTAAAATAATTATCAAGTCTTCGATTATAAATTTGTTGTTAGGTAAGTAACTTAAATTATAACACGGAATTATGTAGATCCATACTATCTTAATATTAATCAAACAAAATTATAGTTGCGGCTATAATAGCTATTAATAATAACTCGTGTAACTAATAGTAATTAATGTAATTAATAGTAACCCGCTTAAATTTATGATTGTATTCATATATTATGACTGTATTCATATATTAGTATCACATTTGTTACTTTGTATCATAATGTTTACCAAGCAAACTACAATTAGCTTTAAATGAACAGCGCAATAAATCTGTCTTTGTGTTTGCAATCGCAATGCACTCTTTACATCGTGCCCCATTACTCATTCTGGTCAATATTGGCCAATAAAACTGGCCAGTTTAGATAATTTTGCCAAAATTGTTAACTGTTTTAATAATGATTGGTCGTAAATTATAATATTGAATTGTGTAGAAGTGTTAGCGACCCGCCGCATTTTTCTCTAATAATTGCACGTGCTTTTATTACAACGTTATTTTTACGCCGCGTTTTATAATTATTAACTTAATTATTAATTTACTAAGTAATAATTAATAATTACTAGTTAACTAATTATAATTTATTAATTATTAACTAATAATAAACAAAGGTTATAGGATAAAATTTAATTTGAACGAAATTTGACGGGAATTGCATCAGACATGCCGTCAGTTTGTAGTTCCGTGTCGTCGTCGCGTCCCTCGTCTTCCGTCACGTCATCTTGTCCCCCCGTTTCGTCATCTTGTCCCCCCGTCACGTCATCTTGTCCCCAGTCATCACGGCCGTCCGTTGTCGTCCAAGACGAGTCGGCGACGAGACAGTGTCTGAGCGTGATCGATAAGAAAGTGAGAAATCTGGAAAAACGAAAGGTCTGTAGCGAAACTCGTGTTTTTATTTGTTTGATAAAAAGTATAGCGTATGTTTTAAAGAATTTTTAGCGTTCTAGACTATATTTTAGTGTCAATTTCGTAGGAAATAATAAGTAATACTGATATTTTTAGGTAAAGTTGGATGATTATAAGCAGAGAATTGAAGATGGACAAGAATTGCTGAAAGATCAAACGGTACTTTACGCAATCATTCTTGTATTTAGAATTTTTGAAATCTACCGCTTTTAATAAAAGCATATTTTCATACGATTATAAATACACGCATGTTCGTTTTTTACTTTCTGTTTAAAAACTCCGCTAAATAACCTCTCTGCGCTGATGTGACATTAAGCGACAAAGCAATTTAAGTCTACTGACAATTAGACAGTGATTTTATATTGAAAATTTGAAAATATCTAAGATTTTTTTTGATTTCAGGAAGCATTGTCTAAGTATGAAGTTGTTCTACAGAATTTGGATTTTGCCCGTGAACTTCAGAAGCAGTTTCAATCTATGGCCAATGATGTATGTACTAGAATGACTTTTAAATATATCAGATTAATAAGCTATAAATTGAGCAATATATAGTAATGCTATTTCTAATAATATTTGAATAGTTCTCCAATTTTTACATAGATTTGGGGAGTAAACGATTGATATTAAATAATATCACGGATAATATTCCTTTAAAGAACAAAATGAAGATTTCTACTTTTTATTGCGCTGATTTTAACATTGGAATCTTATTGCATTTTGTATCTCATTGCTTGGTTTCTTGTGTAACCGTATTGACTATAAAGTCTCTTTGTGCTGATATGATACCAAGTATCATGCTGATGTTTATGTTTTATTGTTTAGTTGGAAAAGCAGCAAAGAAAACAAGCAAAGAGGGAAAAAGCTGCAAGTAGACAGATAGAAGTCGCACGCGTTGCTGAATTGTTGAAACTTCAAGCCGTTCTGTCTTGTATTAGACTCGAGTCAAATGAAGCCGATTGTCTCTCTTGTGAACACGTATGTTTATAGTTTATGCGTTTATATATTTATAGTATGTCCGTGTATAGTTTATATGTATTGATTATATGTTTATAATTTATATGTTTATATAGTTTATACGTTTTATGTTTATATTTCTATTCTCTACAGTGACATACGGAAATTCCATCATATTCGTTTTTATTTTTAATTAATTTATACTCTTTTTTAAATTTTAGCTTCATTTTTATGAACTTCACATTTAATATCACATTTAATTGTATTATTAGTTATTATTATAAATTTAGTTTGTTTTTTATAATTCATTTTTCTCTTTTTAGACTTTATCGGCTGATCAACTAAAGTCAGTCCGTGACTTTGCTCGACTTGTTGATCCGACTTCTCTGACTGATGACTCGTAAGTTATGACTTTATATCGAAATTAGATGAAATTATATAAAATATAAGAATAGAAATTATAGCACCTTTTTAATATAGTCGTGTTTAATTACATATATGTATATTCACGGTGAACGGACATTCAAGAATCAGAATGGTCAGTTCAAAGTGGTCAGTTGTCAGTTGGAGTGGTCAGTTAAAAGTTCCATTGAGATTTTGAATATAATTTCTGTTTTAGTTTGGACTCGGCTGCAGAAAAGATAATCGACTATCTAGACGAACGTGAGGATGAATATTTAGCAGCGGGAATAAACTACAAGGAATTAAAACCTATCATTCAACAGATGGCATCAGTTGTGAATATTTCGTATAGAAAACAAAAATCTGAATTTATTCCGATTACCGAACACAAAGAAATGAATCTAACCGAAAAAGGTTAGCTATTTTGATTTTGTAGAGGGTGGGTGGGGAGTACTTCAGATTTGTGTCGAATATTAGATTAGGCTTAAATTAAATTATGTGCATAAATTATGATTTAAGACATTGTATACAGTTCATAATTTTTAAAGCCCAAACAAAATATGTATTTTTTTGTACTATTATTTAGTTTTAGCTAATTCCTTGACTGAACAAATTGAATCTACTGAATCTCTTACCATTGAGGCTACAGAGTCACACATTATTAAGCCGACTATTATAAACGAAACAAACAACCACATTACCGATGTTTTCACAAAGTCGACTTCCCCTCCACAGCTGCCATCTTGCGATTCTACCATTCTACTTCCTGCCGTCGTTATTCCAGAACCGCCGAACTTCCCAGATCTTATTCCACGATCTTGCGAGACGATGTCATCCGAAAATGGTAAGATTTCCCCAGCGTACAACGAATCTTTTTTTGGATCGATGAATGTTGAGAGTAATAAAGTAAGAGAGAAAGACTTGGATGAGATTGTATCGTCGATTCAAGGGAGCTATGATTTCTTACAGGATTCTGAACTGGAGTCTGATCGTAAGTTTTTAATATTTTTGTATTATGCGAAATGTTTTTAAAGTCAGATAGTAAATTTTTTGGCGTTGAGTTTGATTTATACGTTTTGTTTCTGAAGTTATTTAAAGCTGAGATGGAGAAGTGTAATCAGAGGTTTAGGATTCAATAACTGGAGGCTGTTATGCTTGATTTGGTTGCTGCACCCTTTTATGCAATATTGATATTGCATAAAAGGTATCGATGTTTATATTTGTATTTTTTAGAGATGGTGAATTTTATGAGTTGAGTTTCCATTTTTCTTTAATTGAAACATTTACTGTTGTGTACTACGTACACTAGTTAATTAATTAGTTCATCTAATTAATTAATTCTCTTTTATTTAATTTTCTTATGTGATTATATATATTTTTTATTAATCACAGTGCCCGAAACTAATCAACAAAACTTTGAAGAAAATGATTCAGAAATCTCTTCAGAACAATTCCCCTCCCAATCCCACGTCCCAACCCGTCATTACGTCGGTCAATTCATCCACGTCCCCTACCCCCAACAGTTCCCCCCCGAGCCCTATCCCCCCCAGCCCTGTATGAATTACACCCCGGCCCCTATGAATCTCACTACCAACTATATTCTCAGTTCTTATAATCCAACTTTGACTTCCCACGGATTCATCCCATCCACGGCGTCTCAGTTTTATGATCCGCGCTCTGGGCACATAGTGTCGCATTTTGGTCCGGGCGCGATTCAGGGGTTTGGGGGTGTTGTGGGGCAGGTGGGGTATGGTGGCGCGCAAAGGGGATATGTGGAGGAAGGGGGGCAGGAGGAGGAGGGGGAAGAGATTGTTGATGAAAATTCTCAGGTTTGGTGACAAAATATTTTGGATTTTTTTTGTTTGTTTCAAAGTGTGTTGAAATGTGAATTTTGTTGCGACAGTTTTTTCCCAGTGAACTTTTTGCTTTAAACTTTGTCAACAAACTTTTTTTAGCGATGAAAAAAAGTATTGTTTAAACAATACTTTTTTTAAAGTATTGTTTAAACTATTAAAAATAGATTGTGGTCTTGATCCTATATATTTCGAGTCAACATTACGATATAATTTAATTATTATGATGTAATTTATTGACATCTTTAGGACAAGAAGCCATTTATGATGAACCCTCACGCGGATGAATTCAAGTCCAAGTACAGTACGCCAGATAATAGCGAGCATGGGGACAGCGCTAGGATGTCTGATGTCGCGCCTGATGTAGAACAACAGTGCGACAGTACGTATAATTATTAAAATTAAATAACTGTAATATATACATTGTTATTGTTATATGATTATTATGCTTAATATATATACGTTGTTATTATTATGTAAATATTATGACTGCTTTTTAAAAAAATGTTTCATTATGCTGTACTTTTTATGATGCAGATTAAAGTTTGCAGCATTTATCATTTTTTAAATTACTTGTTTTTTTTTATTTAATCTTATGTTTTCATTGATTTTTTTATCAATCAGCTGAGAGGGATTACTCGACGGATTGGAATAGAAATCGCGGGGGAAATTTTAATGGCGGATACAGTAGGGGGAGGGGATTTGGAAATGGTCGGGGAAGAGGAAGTATGTTTAATTTAATTATATTAAATATGTAAATAATGTCAAAAATGACAGTAAACTAGGTAAATAAATTTCTCGTTTAACTGAAATATAAATCGGAGGTTGTGAAATAATGTTTGTTTTCTTTGCAATTTATGTTATACATTTTGTGTTTGATAATTTAGATATGATTTAAGTATGATAGCAAGTCGATAATTTTGCTGTTTTTTTGACAGATTTTCACAGATTTAGGAATGACGCCAGGCAGCATTTTGGAGGAAATAATAATGGACATGAAAACGGTTGGAGATATAACAGAGGTTTGTTTTTTAATTATTTGCATAACTTTTATTTGCATTAAGTTTCAGTTTAGCCGAAACTTTGCATAGATAGAGTTTCATTAAATTATTTAAAGTTTTTAGGTATCTATTTTTTGTGTCTTCATATAAGACATTTATGATTGTGCACTTTTTTTTAACTTTTTGCGCAGATACTCTTATTTCACATTTAATTTAGGACTAGTATCAATGTTATTTATTATATTATTAATGTTTTTTTATAGAAAATGGAAGTTTAAGAGGCAGCAATGGATATAATAAGAATTTTAGATCTCAGCAGGCTAATTTTACTGAAAATGAAGCTTAAAGAATCCACTACTCGATTGATTGATTAAATCTTTTGGTAGTGCTGGATTAATGTTGCGTTTTCGCGCTAGATTCGCCGTGTCGTTTCATATTTTAAAGTATTTTTGATAAACTTTGATTATTGCGGTGTCACGATTTATCTGTAGCATTTTTTAGCATTATTTTATCATCTTTTGACAGTAAATATATCGGTGTAAGAGAGTGTGGTTGAAGCGAAAGATTGCGTTGTTATACGGTGGCTATGTAGCATTAAGGAAATACATATCTTTTCAAAATCGTTGAGCTTAGAAATTACTTCGCTTAATGATTTAGTTTTCTTGATATTTCATTTTTATTATCTTTGGTGACGCGGTTAGACCGTATTGCTCGAAATTTTAAAGTTTCTAGTTTGTGTCTAGATGTTAGTCGGTTTATTTTATTTACTCGCTGCCCCTTTATGTTGTTGATTAGTCTAGCAGCAATCGTTATTGTTCACGATTTATAATCTAAATGTTAACTTCAGTTTTTAATTTAATTTCTAATCGATTTAAGTGCGAAGTTACGACAGCTGGCTATTTTTTGTTTTTGCATTTATTTTAAGTAACGTCTTATTCTTCTATTTGTTGCGGACAAAAGTTTTTGGGTTTAATTCGGTTACGCACCACATGTAGTTTTAACAATAAAAATAACGTGACAGATATAAGAAAGGATTGAGGAATTTAATAAATCGAGGCTCATCGCGATATTCAAACTACATCGAACACTTTTGGACAAATTAATGTTTATGCTTTGATCAGTGTGTTTTTCATTATTGCTCATTAATGATAATGAGTGATATTTTAAATAATATCACTCATTATCACTCTATAATTCTTTGACAATAACTTCAAACTACGTATGATTCGTCTCGATAACCCTAGCCATGATTGTAGTTATATCCTGTATACGAATCGTAATCCAAACCACGATAACCCTAACTCAGGGCGGAAACCGAATGATCCCTTTCTTTGTTTGTTTATTTGCTTTGTATCAAATGAAGTGTTTATTTCATTTATTTTATTCAACTTTTATGTTGCAAGACTTTGTATCTTTGTTGGATAATTTATTTCAATTATCGTAAGTAATGTAAATTATGAAATTCCGTTTTTTTTTTCATTTTGTTTTGCTTACATTAGTGTAATGGCCTATGGAAATTTATTCCATTTCTAAACTGATCTAAATTTTAACTTACGAAATTATATTTTAATGATAATTCTATAATATATTTCGTGCTGTAATTTAAACGATATCGATTGATTAAAGATATTATTGCTTAATTCTTATTGCAAAACGGTAGTGGTTTTGATGTTGGTTTTCAACTTGATAATTTTTGTAAGTTTTGTATTTTCTCATTAACTAGTTAGCGTAATTAGTGTAGTTATTTCAGTTGTATGTGAATAATTAAGATGCTTGTCTATATATATTGTTTTTATCTTCGTTTTTCATTTAATTATGCGTCGTTTAATTTGTGACCGATGAATTAAACTAACATTTTCAATGGTAATTATGTTTTAGCTTAGCTGCGTTGAAAATAATAATTCTATCACTAGTTTTTCTGTTTCAATAATTGGTTGAAAATTAATGTACTTTAGTCTTAGGAAGCACTTTCCCAGTGTTTCCTAAGACTAAAAATGATTTATCCGCTGTGTCAAACTTTAGCGTAGAGTCATTCTTTGATTTTTGCATGTGCCAGTTTTCAACATGACAATTGACTTTTTGTGTTGAACTGATATTAAGCTACAAATGAAAAACAGTGATATTTTGATTGCACAATCTGAGGCAACATTATCAAGATTATCAAGATTATTTTCACTGATAATATTGCTTTTTTTCTAATTTTTCATTGTCGTTGACATTGTCTTTTGGTGATTGCTTATTTTTGCTATGTAAAATTGTCTTTGTTGTAATTTGGTTTGGGTTTTGTTTTTGCATTTAATTGACAAATTTGCTCCGATTTAACAACAAGCAAATTAAATAATATTTAGGGTTTAAATAATATTTTAACCCTAATAATGTAATTATTTAACCAAGAGATGATAAAGATATATATTTTTTAGATTGAAATGTTAAATAAACTAGACGCTTTTATATAGATTTGACGTTTTGCATTCAGTTTGTTTTTCCTTCTCTCTATATTCTCCTTTTTTTAATGTGTAAGATTATAAATGAAAATATTACGCATGATCATTAATTTGTGAATCTTTATGATTATTATTTAATAGATTTCACAACTTTATGATTTTTGTCAAAGTCTTGTATATAAAAATGTATAACATAAATATTAACAATCGATTGTATGTTTTCAAATTCTAAATGAATCGCTCTTATTTGATGCTTAATTCTGATTAGAAAATTAATGTTCTATAATAACAGAGTCTTAAATACTTTTTACTGGGGATGGAGGGGGGGGGTCAATTTCTTTAGGATGCTTAGCCTTTGAGGGCCTTATTCATGTCAACATCGCCTTAAACCCTTTTCCACCCCATCCTGATAAAGATATTCCGGTGTCAATCGTCAATTATTGTGAGGGGGGGGGGGCGTCTTTTCAGAAAAAGCAAAACGAATAAAAATCTGATTGGTATGTGCAAGACAATACTTAAATATTAATTTCTAAGAATTGTTCTCAATTATTGAAGTTTTAGTGCGAACGCTAAAGGTTATTGATATATTTTAATTCTGAATCAATCAACAACAGTTTGATACAAAAAATTAACTGATAACGTATTTGTAACAAACTTGTAGTTAGTGGCATTGCCCACGTAGCCAGAAGTTTGTTTACATATTATAAATAAAAATAAATAAAATGAAATAAATAATATTGCCTAATATAGAACGACTGCCTTGTCATCGCATTCCCTCGTCTAATAAATTGTAGTGAATTATTTTATTACCGGTTTAATATTTTTATACAAAATTTCATTGAAGAGTTACTATACGGTGGGCTTTCTGCATATGTGAAGGCATATATGTAATATTACATATATA
>JAQIXG010004052.1:0-13564 GCA_034700105.1 Oconnorella tubifera | reverse complement strand
AAGTTTATATGCAGGGTTTATATAGAGTATAAAGTAGTTTTAATATAGTCAAATATATAATGAATATGATCAATTATTTCAGTACGGAAATCAACTTGTATTCGTAATAGTGCAACTGATAATATCTGTTTATATTATAAAATGTTTTTATACAACTGTTTATATAGAACTGTTTATATAGAAGTGTTTATATACTGCTTTTATGTACAGCTGTTTATGTATAACTGTTTATATAGAACTGTGTATATAGAACTGTGTATATAGAAGTGTTTATATTAATTTTGTGTATAATATCAGCTATTTTGTTTTAAAATGACTGCTAACTCTAATTTTAATTGCTGCGATTTTGTTTCCCTCTCTCCCTCTCCCTTTCTATCTCTCTCTGTCTGACAGACGACACAAACAAACAAAGCCTGATGGAGATACACAGAAGCATATTTGTACTGTGTCTTGACAACTCCTGTCTCCCCTCAGACGACTCACTTGGACTGACCCAGATAGGCTCTAGACTGATGGGTCAGGTCAATCACGGGGGTGGCAGCATGGTCAACACAGCCAACAGATGGTTTGATAAAATATTTCAGGTCAATATTGAACTAGATTTAAATATATACTCTTTTAAGCCTTCTTAAATTGGCTGTCTAAATTTTGCTGTCTTAAATTGGCTGTCTAAATTTTGCTATCTTAAATTAACTGTCTAAATTCTGCTGTCTAAATTTGACTGTGTAAATATTATTATCTAATTTGACTGTCTGAATTTTATTGTCTAAATAGTTGCATCATTTGAATAATTGATATAAAGTTTGACTCTAGTGACGTTATTTCTTTTATATGTTTTTTTATTTCTCAGGTGTTTGTGTCACCAGATGGCCTGGTTGGATTCAATTACGAGCATTCTGCAGCCGAAGGTCCGCCCATCGTACAACTGGTGGATCATTGCTACGCTAAACTGTAAGAGCTTTTGTACTAGACGGCTAAACTGTAAGAGCTTTTATACTAGATGGCTAAACTGTAAGAGATTTTGTACTAGACGAGTAAACTGTAAGAGCTTTTGTACTAGACGGCTAAACTGTAAGAGCTTTTGCACTGGACGGCTAAACTGTAAGAGCTTTTGTACTAGACGGCTAAACTTTAAGAGCTTTTGTACTAGACGGCTAAACTGTAAGAGGTTTTGTAGGAGTATTTTATCAAGCCTACATTGCTTTAATTTTTGTTCAAAATGACTAAAATTGTACAATTTTCTTTGTGTATACTTCTATAATTAAACCCATATCTTATTCTCTCATCTTCCTTCCTGATGTACCCTTCTACCAAGCGTATGGCTTTGAACTACTTTCTTGGTGTACCGTTTTACCAATCTTACAGTTTTTTACCTTCTTTGATCTTTCTTCTTCCAAGCCTTTCGTACCCTTCTTCCAAGCCTATTCCGTCTTACTTTCAGAGATGGCCATCTGTTAGATGGCTCATCTGGCGCCACTTTGGCTGAGCCGCGTTTGTTGCAGTTTAACTTGACTCCAAACATTCACGTGGCGCTCAAGTCTGCTTCTCAGTCTATAGACCAGTATGTCTGGCTTTGAAACGACATCACATTTTGTCAACTTTAAATAAAGTCTAATAATAATATAATTAAAGTAATATTAATGTCTTTATAAATACAGAAAGTTAATAGTTTGAAAAGAAAAATTTGGTTGACAAAAGTTAAACATTAATAAATTGTTTAGTAATAATTATTTAGTAATTGTTTAACTGTTGAAAGATAATGTCAAAAATTTAGGATACTTTATTTATCATCATTAATCATTATTATCATCATCATTTTATCATATTGATTGCGAGTGAAATATTCATTCTAAATTCTAAGATGATTTATTGGACTGATTTAAGTTCACTCATCATTTGCTTTCTACGTATCAACATCACAGCATTGACTCATTCATCCACCCAATACATCACTTTATCTTGTGATGATTGAATATTGGTATTATATACATGGTACTAAACTGTGCTGATGTGACTTTAAACAAATAAATGCATTTATTTACGTTTAGACTGATAAACAATCTGTCGTTGATTGATTACAAGTTTGAGTTGTTTGGTAAGGATCAGATAAAGAAACTTAAATGTAGTCCTGATGCTTTTATACAAGTAGCATTCCAATTAGCGTACTACAGGTATTGCATTGTATTCATTAATAATCAAATACTAGTATCTATCTTTAGCTTAATGTTCCCTTCTCTCAAGCCACATTTAGTAACTTTCTGGCTGCATATAAGATCTAAGTTTAAGTCTGAATTTGTTAATATTATATGACTTGCTGCATCCTTTAACTAGATTTTAAGTTAAGCAGCTATGTCTTTGAGTTGGCTATAATTTTTGAAATTGGCAGCTACATCTGAGACATCATTGATATAAAACGGTAATCCAATCATTGAACTTAACTTGCTGCACCCTTTAGACATTTAAATTGACAGCTACATCTGATAGATCATTCGTATAATTCCATAATCCAAACGTTGAACTTAACTTAAATTAAGTTATTTACTGTATCTCTCTTGGTCATATTCTTGCACAGATTACACGGCAGTTTTGTGGCTACGTATGAAAGCGGATCATTAAGAAAGTTCCATCACGGTCGGACAGACACAATAAGGTCATGTTCCGCTGAATCTAAGATATACTGCAAGGCAATGGACCGTGACGATATGCCTGTGACCAATAAGATCAGTCTACTGCGGTCAGCGTTAAACGCTCATAGGAAATATACGGATCAGGTTATTGGTAGATTTATTTAATACTAGAGTTTAATTTAATTATTTATTGTCTGTTAATTGATTTGTTTGCTAATTTTTGATATAGAGTTAGTAAATGTTTTATGAGAATCAAATGAGATTATAGGTCTACTAAAAATTCTGGTCAATATACAGGACATTATAAAGGGGTTAAACGTCTTACTAAAGGGTGCAGCGGGTTAAGTTTATTGTATAGATTACTGTACTATATAAATGATATCGCGGATATAGCTGTCAAGTTAAGGTCTTACTAGAAATGAACGGTTGGGTTGTTTTGACCGGGTCATGGTTTGTGTAATAGGTGATCAATGGTCAGGGTATTGACCGACATTTACTTGGTCTAAAGTTGACCGCGTTGGACCATGGACTTAAAGTTCCGGATTTATTAAAAGATCCAGTCTATACGGATACTTGTAATTGGAGGATATCTACCAGTCAGGTAGGGTTAGGATTAAGGTTAAATTAGAGAGAAATAAAATACAGATATTGTTTTCTATATTGTTCATTTATTTGCTTTAGATTTAGTTTAAGGCTTCATAATGATGGATATCTTTATCGAATTGATTTAGAAAAATATATTTATTTTCATACCCTAGGCGGTACATTAGACATTTATTAAATTTTTTCCATTCCATAGGTGTCCAATCTCTTTTTATATTGTTTTCTTTTCCCAGGAGGTCTATAAATCATATTTTATTTTCACTCCCCTGGTGGCCAATAAATCTCATATTATTTACTTTCACTCCCCAGGTGGCGAGTAAGTCCGGTGGTCTGCTATGTTTTGGCCCGGTGGTTGGTGATGGTTATGGTATATGCTATAACCCGATGGATTCTCAACTTTTATTCGCTATCTCTTGCTGGAATGATTGCAATCAGACTGATTCGAATAAATTTGCATCTTGCATCGGTGGAGCCTTGCATGATGCTAGGATGCTTCTAGAACATTCTATCCCCCCTACCATCCCCCCGTCTAAACTTTAAATGTCTGCGCATTCATTTGTTATTGTGGAAAATGTTATCTCGGGAATAAAAATTTAAAAATTTTGCTACATTATTCACAAAACAATTTATTTATTAAGAATAAATTGTTTTTATCTCAGAATGCAGTTCACAATGTATCATGAAATAGAATCTTTGCGCTGATATGACCTTAAACAATAATCTAGCCTTGTTGTCCCGATGTGACTTTAGACAATCTAGCATTGTTTATGCTGATGTGACGTTGAATTTTTTATGTAAAGATATTTTGAAAAAGCGCTCAAGTTTTTGTTACCTCAGAAATTTTTGTTGAAAAAGAATGTTCTGTGTTGGAGAAGTGAGTTCCTTTATAATTATACGTATGTTTTTATATTAATTATATGTTTTTATTTTCTAGGTTTTTGTTTCTATTTTTATATTTGACATTGTTATATTTGACACTGCAAAACTTTTATTAAATATATTTGATAGTTTTAATTGTAATTTCAAATATATTACGAAAATTTGTTTTTTACTGTATTTATATAAATAGATTAGTAGTAGTTTTTCTTCGTATTTTCAACTTTCAACATTGATTCTATTTTCTGGAAGTAAATTGTTATTTATTGCTGTAATTAATTGATTATTATTTTATTAATTATTACAATTAATTAATTATTATATGATTAATCAGTTTATCAAAACGCAGTGCAATAAAATTAAATCTTGTAAATATTTTATCATTTTATTAAAGACTTTGTGGTTTTCTTATAAATTATGAATAAAAATTATTCACTTTAACACGTGGGGGGTGTTCACAATCCACCCTGGATTTAAATATCTAACAAATATTTTTTTAAGTAAGTTTTAATCAACATAAATCGTTATAAAATAGATATTATTATCTATTTTATAAATATTATCTAAGTTTTGGCTTCAACTGAAGCAAGCAATGATAAAATTAATTGATCAAAAGTTTGTTTTTTATTTTTAAGCGAATGCTGAAATATTAACCTTCATTTGTAACTAAATTTAACTATAAACTAGTTGTTTCTGTAGCGTTGTTTCTGTATCGTTTCTTCGTTTCTGTTTCACTAAACGTAGGTCGTTTTCTGAGTATGCGTCGCGCGTTCCTTTAATCAGAAACACATAAATTGTAATTAAATATAAAAAAGTCATTTGTTATGAAGTCTAAAATTAAATAAATTCATTCCAAAGGAACAGTGTTAGTGAATTACTTTGACTCCAATCCATAGGTTGTCGTTTCGATTCCCGTTAGAGTTGTTCGAAGATCTCACAATTAATTGTTATTCACACTGTGTTGAATCAGCCGTCAATGAGTACACTGCATATACTTTCAGTCAGCAGAAGAAAATGTAAAGAGATGATGGATTGCTACCCCCCCCTTCACCCTCTCCTTATTAAAATCGTAACCATCGAAACAATAAAATGTAATTAAGCCAAGAATATCCAAAATGAAATTTAAGATTAGTAGTTTATTTCTATGCTTACGTCATCGTCTTCATTGACAAGTTTGGTGAAGATGATCAGACCCTCCTCTACAAAGTCAACTACATCGATCGCTTCTATATCGTTAGGCGTCGCGTTGGGCGGCAAGTGATTTCTGCACCAAACCTACATCAAGACACAAGATCAAGAGAGGCGGGGGGGGGGGGGTGCGGTGTTGTGGGGTGGATAACCCCCAATGACATAATAATAAGAAGTTAATCCATTTTTATAATAATAATATTTAATTTTAAAAGTTTGGGTTATCGTATTATACAAATTATATCTCAGAAGCAGGACTGCTTTAAATTTGAGTGTCTTACTAAAGGGTGCAGCGAGTTATCGCAATTGTGATCATTTACAGGAATCGAATCTAGATCTCTCGCGTCCGAGTCCAGTGCTCTATCGCTACACCAATAAGCTTGATGATAATAAATGACTTGTTCACTCACTCTGATCTTACTCAACGGATCAATGTTTTGGTCTAGACCAAAAGTGAAGCTCGCGACCAGTTTACCATCAACGCTACGGATCAACTTCCATCCACCAATCATTTCCCTCTGACGTCATAATAGTCAATTAATCAGAATAGAGCTAAATTTAGTTAAGCTTACTGAATTAATTACTAGTCTAGGCCTATGATAACCATGATGTAATTTTACTATGATGTCAACTCTTGAATGATTAAATTTACTCTGAACTAACAAGTTAAAGATTTGAGTCTCAGTGAATCTCAAAAGTGCCACTTGCTGCATCTTTAGCAACCAATTCCTCGATGTACAGTTTACAACACAAAATCAGACATTCCAGTTTTTGTAAAAAGCTTATTTATATTTAAAAGCTTACCTAAAAATTATAAAGGGGGGGGGTCGATTACTATACGACTTGGATCCGCCACAGGACATTTTTTTAATAAAATTTCAAATTTTAAAATTATTAGCACAAATGAAATATCAATGAACCTTTCTGCCGGTGTTTTCAATACTGATACACTTTCCATTGTCCACACAGTCTCCTATAACAATGGGGCCCTTAGCGCTCCGCTGAAAGACCGTCTTGGCCGCCAGATCAGGGTCGCCCCCCGGGGAGGACTGGGAGGGGGGGCTAGCTATGGATGACGTCATTGGTTCACTTCGCAATTCTACAAAAATTAGAATATCTATAAATACAGTTTATATTCGTTTTGTATAAGTTTGTATGGTTAAGGTTTGAGAAAAGGTTAAGATAATGGTTAGAATTAGGGTTAGGATTATAATTAGGGATAAGTTATGCTTTTTAGATTCCCCCCCCACCACCAGCTCAGCGGTACCACTGAGTCACTGACTGTTACAGAGAGTTAACCAGAATTTATATCTTAATTATTTAATTCAAACTGTGCAGTATTTCTTACTTGCTGCATTAGCGTTCAGTGTCTTCATCGCTGATTGGACGATTGACTTCATACGAGGTCTATAAATAGATATTGGTTAATTTTTGATAAAATGTAAATAATATTAATCAAGATCAATCCAAAAAGTATTAATTAGTATTAAGTACGCCAAGAATTAACATCACAAAATGTAAAAAATCCATTTTTTTCACTGAGAATATTTGCACTGAAGGGCTAGTGTCCCAATGCGCACTTAATTTCTCTTTTCTCTCTCTCGGGCCCCCTCCAACAATTTTTCTTAAAAATTACCTGTTTTCTTCCCCCTCCAGAAGTTTCCTATAAGCCGCAATCTCCATTTCCAGATCCAACTTAGAGCTGATGATTCCCTCGAGCTCTTTCAAGATGGCGTCCATCTCTGCCTGTAGCTTGATGACGTCACTCTTCAGCAGATCGTTCTCTTGTTCCAGATCTTTGTCTGCGTCGTCTTTGTCTCGTTTCAGCGCGTCCAGTTCTTGTTGTTGAAGATTGTTCTAGAAAGGAAATAAAATGCAGCAATAAGTTGTTAGGATAACTTGCTATGACAAATAGGTTATATTTTATTTATAAAATAAATGATTGATATTGTGGATGTTACATATTTTGGTTTAATATAATAATATTAAAGTCAGTGATTATTCATTCTTGTAGTTGCTTCACAACTTGATATTGTGGAATTTTCATAAAATTCAGAAGTTATAAATTATTAACAATTTATCTAAAGCAAGTAAGTCAGTCAATCAGTAAGTAGATAAGTAAATTGGTAAGTAGATAATTAGTTAAGTAGTTAAGTATAAGTTAGCAAATAAGACAGTTTAAGCTAGAAGGAATAAGTCATAAAAACTCAAATTGTAGCTAAACTCATTTCGCTGCTTTCAGTTTTTAACATAATGATGTTACGCAAAGTTTTCTGTAACGTCATCAAACCTTAACGTCTTGATCTTTGATCTTTGTCTTGAGATCAATGACTTGTTGACGTAGACGCTTGCATTCCTCTTTATTGTGTCCGCTCTCTAGTGATTGCTTGTTTGCTCCAAGGCGCATCTCTTGCAACTGAAACATTTGTCCAGTAAATATTTCACTAATACTGGAGTTTTTGAGAAAATTAAAATTAGGGCTAACTTCTCAACTGTAATCATGTCATAATTTATTTTTCAATCAGTTGGTTGTTCTGTTCTTTAAAATCTATTACTTTTTATTGGTTACTTTTACTGGCAATAAGTTTAATAGAAACTTATTAAAAAGCAAATTACTTCTTTACACATTTTTAGTACTTTGTAATTGAAGTAGCAGAGAAATGACATTACAAAGAAATCTTTAAATAATAACAGGGTCATATAATATAAAATTAAGTTTTTGTGTCGTCATAGGCCATCATAGAGATTAGTTTAAAATTAGCATAATTTTTCTCGGTATGACAATAACTATGTTTATACTTTTGACAATAAATGCACACAGTGTGTGTTGACAAATAAACTTTGTTTTCTTCAACTAAAAATGTACTAAAATATAAAATAATTCATAAATGAGTCTTTTTTTACTTTGATGTTATTCTGTGATTCGAGATCTTGTTTAGCAAGGTCTAGTTTCTCATCGTACAACTTCTGTATCTCTCTCATGCACTGACCCATCTCATTGCGCCAGTAGTCTCTGTTCTCCGATGTATTGTCTTTATAAGCCAGAGCCTGCAACTCTTTTAACTCCTATATTATACAACAATACTGCATGCGAATTAGTTTGTTATTAAGTTATTTATGAAGTTATTTAGTTAAGAAGTTTTTAATAAAGAAATATATAATATCAAAGACTAATAATTCTAATTACTTATAAGCGGTAGGCCTACAAAAAAATACATTTGTGTAAATGAATTTTGTTAATTAACCTAATTTATTTATTGCAGTGGATAATAATTATTATTGTTATTACAATCGACACAAAGACTAGTATCATTTCTGGTAAAAGTAAAACTTATAACAAGAGTTGAAATCTTATTCGAAAACATCTTTCCAGATGATTTTTCTAAATCCACCTGATCGTGCAGTGACTTTAAGAATTCTAATTCTTCCTCTAAAGTTTGTCTTCTGTTCTCGGCGTCGATATGAAGCAAAGTCTCGTTATCTAAATCCTGCAACATATTATTAAGTGTACAACGTGTATACAACAGTGTATAGCCTATCTTTTATGTGTAAGGCAGTGTATATAGGCCTACATGTATCGATGCATAATAGATACATAATTATATAGTGTACGCTTTAGTTTTTAGGATTTATCGCCTCAATTAATAACTGGTGCTGACAAATCGGCCCTAATTATTTATTCTTAGCGTTATGGTTGAGGTTAGGATTCGAGTCAGAGTTGAAGTAAAGTTTAGTATGCTAGGGCTAAGTTTGGGATTGTTTAAGACTATGGTTATTAAGTTAAGTGAATTGGCTGGTCGTTTTGTTGGGGTTGATGTATTCGGGGCCGTTTTGTTGGAGTACCAACAGATCGATACATTAAATGTTGATTGAAGATATTATAATCTAACATTTCTAGTCCTAGCGAGGGTCGCTTGTAGGGTCGCAATCTGTTTCCGGTCCTTGTCCTTATCTTCCTCCAATCCCTCGGCGCTACGACGCAGCTGTCCAAGCTCCGCCTCCGCGTCAGCTAACTGTTGATTCTGTCTGCCAATCACAGCACGCCCCGCCTCCAAATGACTTTCTGCATCGTTTAGTCTAAATATAATTTGTTTTAATTTTAATGTTTTTAGTGAATTTTCGACTTCTGAAATTTAATATGCTCATTATTAAAATATGTATATTATAACCGTAGGCCTATAATTATAAACTAATTGTTCATCTTATGATATAATACACCAGTCATGTGATTTCAAAACATATAACAGATCTCGCTTCTTTATTAACGTGTTCTCCCCCCTCCCATCCCCCTCCCCCCTCTATACGCCCATGCCTCTCACTAATATATTCTGACATTATTATTATTACTGTTTATAATTTTTTTATTTTGGAATTGAGCATTTTCAATAATGTATATTCATAAAAGGCATATAATTATTTAATACAATATAGAACAAGCAGGCTGTCACTTTCGTGCTGGTGTGACATTAAACACTAACTTTTGCATCAGTTCTCTGACTTGTTCCTCCAGCGACGCCGCCTTGATCTCGACCCTCGCCTTGTCTCGCTGCGCTTCATCCATCAACTTTCTCGCTTCATCCAGTTCTGTCTGGTACATCACCTTCACACGTGATGTCTCCTTCCCCCAGCGGCTCTTCAACGCGTCAAGTTCATCACCTAGGCGACGATTCTGGGCCTCAAGGAATCTGACCTTTGTAAGAAAATGAAAAATTCAAGGTCATATCAAATAGGCCCTTAAAAACTTGCTTTGTGATATCTGACTAATCTTTTATAATGGTAAAATGATAAATCGTCCCTTTTTATTCATTTGTGTTAAACATTGAAATTGCGAAAAAATCTTATTAAACTTAAATCATATTAACATTTCAGCATTTCTTTATTGTTTTTATTGTATTTAGTAAAATGTATGTATGAGCTTGAGCTAATTCAAAACTCAGCCGCGTCGCCATCTTATAAAATGGCGACCGATTATTAAACTTTATCAATCGCACATTTTATGAAATAGGTGATTCAATATTATAACGACATAGATTCCAGAATGATTTTTGCTAAAATTAAAGTTAAATAATAAAACCTTTTCGATAAAACTTCCGAATCTTTCGTTCAAACTTTGCATATCATTTTTCTCTCTCTCCCTCGTGTTCTTCATCGTTTTCACCCCGGTGCTTGTAAGCAGGGCGTACGTCCCAGGGTGCTGACCGACCCCATCGGGCCCCCCTGACTCCCTCACGCTCCCCGGGCGGCTCCCTCTCTGGGCTGATATTTGCTGATGGCTCGCTCCCCCCGTGCTTCTTCTTATTGGAACGTTACGTGACGTCATCGCTGTGCGGTAAGATTGGCTTGGGATGACGTCATCGTCGTTATTCACTATTTGATCGTCAATATCCATCGCGAGAGTGACGAGGGGGGGTGTCTGAAATAAATATAGACAATTTTTCTTAGAGGGGGATGGGTGGTCTGATTAATTATTGCTCATGAATCTTTTTTAAATTTTAAGGCAGTTGTTAATCAGTGTTCTCAGTGTTCTAAGTTTATTGTAAGGGGCCGAGTTATAAATTCAGGATAAGGGGAGAGGGCGATTTATTTCACGAAATATATATAAAAAAACTGAGGGCTGTAACGTTTCTTGCTTTAAAATATTAAGAGAGAGAATGGGTGGGGGGAGGGGTTGATAAAATATTTCGTCCTATAAAACAATCGTGAAACTGTCCTTTTACACTTTTAATTTTTTTAATAATATATCGAAATTAATAATCTAACAACGAGGGAGTGGGACGAGCCCCACAATACCCCCCCCCCCCCCAATAGAGTTTGAATGTAAGTCCATAACGAAGATACATTGACAAAAAAAATACATCTTAAACTTAAACTTTTCTACGAAGTTTCACGTTTCAGTTCAATCGATCACTATTTCAAACTACATCACTCTCAACATATTCACAATGTATCACTGATACAACGCCGCATAAGCCTTCATATAAATAAGTAAAGCCCGATAAATATCTATAGCCAGCGCCTATAGTTTACTCTCATTTATAGAATTTTTAACGCTTGTTTGAAAATATTTTAATCGCAATATTTGGGATAAGGGGGCTTGTGGCCCCTGGCTAAACAAATTCCAGATTCGTATTGGGATCCTTAATAATTGACCTATAAATTATAAATACCGATCATCTTTAAGCCAGTCTGTATAAAAAAATTATGAAAATTTATTAAAAATTCAATAACAGAGATTGTCAAGTCTAGTCATAGGCTAAACCTACAATCTACAGTGAATTGATTTCAAAATAGTCCCCCCCCTCCGCATAAATTTGATTAAACTTTATTAAATTTTATTAAATAGGCTGTGTCAGCCTATAACTTAAGTCTATCGATTTAATAGGCTTTAAAATTGATCACGTGCTTCTTCAAATTATTTTCTATATATGCTTAATTATTCAAATAATAACACAATTTTAGTCAAAGATTTGAAATTATTCAATAAGGATAATTTTGAAATAAGCCAGCATATTTATAATATGGTTTTTATTATTTATTTTACTGTTTCTGTTTAAAGTTACGCATTTACGCATTATTTAGGCCTAAACAGGACCGCATTAGCAAGGGGGTAGATGGGGTAAATGGGGTAAATGGGGGTAAATGACCCGGGTCCCCCCGTAGACAAGGGGCCCCCTGGGGGTCAGTTAGCTTTAGTGAAATCATGAGTGTTTCTGAATAAATGTCAACAAAGTTACAAAAATAACGAAAAACGTTTAAAACGTGTTGTTTTTACAAAAAATGGCCCGCGACAAAACGACCTTTCTACAAAACGACCCCGACAAAACGGCCTTTCTACAAAACGACCTCGACAAAACGGCCTTTCTACAAAACGACCTCGACAAAACGACCTTGACAAATTCGCCCCGATAAAAATTCATTACCTGAGTTACTAATCTATTCATTAGTAACTTAAGCATCAATATATTAGTTACAGATATATTCGCTACGAGTCGAGTGGCGCTATTTTATGGCGAGTAGAAATAAAACTAAAAATATATTAGTTACAAATCTATTCGCTGCGCGTAGAAATGTCAATCACATGATGATTTTTCATTTGCCATTATAATAAAACTAAATGTTGTTTTTTATGAATTTATAACAATTATTCCTGATTTACATATGATTAATTCGCGTTAAATATATTTTTATATACTATGCCTAAATCTGCCACTGATGACAATGAGCATCACATTATACTGTGCACTGATTTATGTTTTGCACGTGCTTAGTTTCTCGTTGGAATTAAGGTTTAAATTTGATATCCCTCTACGGAATGCACTCGTGATCTTAAAAAAATTCCTCTGGGCCCCCTCAGTGCCCCGGGCCCCCGCAATGCCTAATGCGACTCTGGGCTTAAATATGCTTTTCCACAAGTGATACTTTCAATACAACATAATAATATGTTTTCCTATAAATAATAAAATCTTTGACATCGTCTGTCGACGATGATTTAACTTATAATCATTAAAGATTATTCGCTACAATAATTGTACCACTCAGTGCCAGTGTGTTGCAAACAGTTTCATTTCACGATAATAATATTCATCAATGATGGTCTCACCATAGCATTCAGGTTGATATCTGTTAATTATTATGAATATGATAATAATCTCGACTATGTTCCATTTTAAATTAAAAATTAATTTGCTCTAATAATGACTACATTAAAGCTTACATTTCATGGTCACTTTATTCGCTAATCTTGGCTTTATTCATTTTTTGCTAGATGTTTTATGGGTTCTAATATTGACTAATATTATTATTTAATTGACACAAATTATCAAACATTTGTTCCTAAAAATGTACTGAATAGTATAAGAGATTCAATTAATTATCTGCTAATTTTGTTGACTCAATTTAGTCATAGAGTCATAGATTTAGAGTACAATTTCAAATTAATTGCAGAGTTTAAGACAAAATGTTAATATTTATAATTTTATGACTTCTTATCCCTGGTCATTTGCTATGATGAGAAGATTACAATGATATCATTTACTCTATTTTTATTATTAAATATTTTTTATTTATTTTAATTCTTAAAAATTAATTATTAAAATGATCGTAACGATTAGGCGACTGGGGAAATAATTAGGATTACATTATGTGACAGTATACATTACATTAGGTGAATTGAGGTGAATTACTTTAATTTTATTGCTTTATTTTTATATCTTTATTAAGGAAATTTAAAGTTTTTTATTTTATTATTTTATTGTTATTTAATAAATGGT
>JAQIXG010004051.1:0-13565 GCA_034700105.1 Oconnorella tubifera | reverse complement strand
TGCTCATTTCACTCACCATATATTTTTGTTTATTAGCGTTCTATGATTTAATGTTATTATATAACGTTCTAACGTTCAGCGTTATTATTGATTGTTCTTGGACGGGGTTTCAACTAGTATAATGCAACTGTTTAAAACATATGAATAACGAAGAGGTATACAATGTTTTGGATAAGAATATGTTAAATGACAGATAAAGAATTAGTGTAAGTAAACTTGTGTAAAGTAAAACCGGAAGAACCAAGAATATCAATATTATGAAATCGATATGTCAGATCGTCTTTTTACATCATAAATTTTATCATCGTTGTTTATCAAAAGATGTTAACATTTATTTTCATTCGCTGCATCGAGAAATGAAGATTAGTTTAGATTGGGAAAATCACGACATGGGATATAATGCGGCTCTTACAGCCTACTGTAAATCAGGCTCATTGCTTTTAAAATAGAGAGCGATCATTTGTAAAATTTAAAATTGAATAATAAATGTTTCAAATAAATCAATTTATTACAATGCAGCGACATCGCAAAGAGCATGCAATATTATGTAATATATAGGCTTATATAGAAACAGAAATAAAACACTAGAGAAAGTGTTTTATGTATGTTTCTATATAGTATAACAAATGATAATTTTAATAGCACTCTGTAATTTTTTGTAAATCACATTAAAAAACCCACAAGTGCCTCAAAATGCTTAAAATGACATAGTTAAGATGCAAAATAAGTCGCTTAACATTATATTGCTCATAAACAAAAATAAATAAATTGTTGTAATATTCATTTCCCTGGGAACGGGACAATAAGTTACAAACCTATAAAATTTCATACAATTTGCTAATTTTATTTACTTCATAAATGTTAAGAATAAAAGTTGAATACTAAATGATTAAATAAAGCAATTATAACTGAATTTGATTCATTATTAACGTTTATCATTAACGAAAATTATATGATGCTATTTTTTAATATAATAATTTTAAAGAAAATTGCATAAAGGTAACTATAATAAGTACGTTTTTGAAGGACGTGTTTCCAAAATGTAGCAACAACTAGAATGTGAAAAGTGAAAGGTGCTAGTACAAGTGTCATTATAAGATATTTAATTATAAATCTAAGCAATTTAACATGTTTTCATGTCCATGAATTGATCCTTGAGAGTGCAAATGCATGTTAACAATTGGATCGATTCAGTTTTCGCTGATCTAATGAATCAATAAAGCTAGCAACCCAAGTCAATGTTTATTAACATTATCAAGCTTTTGTTCTTCCTTAAGTGGTTATTGATTATTTATAATTGTGTAGCTTTAATATTTTTAGTGACATGTATTTATAAGAACATAAAGAATTTTGCAGTTATGGAGACCGGCGCTGAATTGTTTTCAAATCTTTGTTTGTTACACTTTTTATACATACAATTATTGATTTTACAAAGTTAAAGTGGAGAATACAAAAATGCAATCTCTGTTTGAAAATGATGCCGTTGTGTCTTTATAAAGTAATTTTCATATTTCCAACTAGATAATTCTTACATATGTTTGCTTTCATTTGATTTATTTATTTGAAACTTCAAACATAAAATAAACATAAACAATAAATATAAAATTGCAAGTGTAAAATCAACAGTTTAAAGCAAACAGGAAGCACAAAGCAGCAGCTTATGGCTCCTATAAAAAACATGTCCCCCTATTGTATATACATTAATAAGTACCTCTAATGTGTATACAACAGGGGAAAATATGGTTCCTATTTTTTGACATAATTTAATTAAATTGCATACAAAATAAAAGAAAATACAAAATACAATAAATCAATAAATTATTCTTATTTATTTCTTCTTTCATCCTAACTAACCGGCTTGAGATGCATGCGGATGCGGCTGTATATGAACGCTCCCATAAGGAGAACGATCGTAGCCAGAGTAGCCGAGACTGTTAACGCTACGCCGGTGTTACGCTCGATACGCTCGCAGTAGGTGGTCTTGGCGGATGATTGATCTGTGGTCCAGGTGGTCTCGCGGGGGGGCGAGGCAGGGGGCATCCTGGTGGCGGCAGTAGAGATCGCTGGGAGATCACAAAAATTCACAATACTTTACAGGCATAATGGAAGCTTTATGTAACAATTAAGAAAATCAAAAGAATTAAAGACATTCTAGAACTATATAATAGTGCAATGTTATCTAGAACTGTAGTGCATATGACAGTTTTCTTTTAAATGATTTATATCATTTCATGTTAGTATATATTAATCCTTTTTCATTTATTGTTAATGTTAATATATATCATCACAGCTCTGTCAGTTTAAGCGTCTTTCTAAAATGCAGGAAGTTAGCACTGTAGCAGGCACTGTAGATATTCTCTGAAATCGAATCTGAGCCTGTCTTTTTGAGTCCAGTGTTCTACAAATTCGTTAATGAGTCTTGATGATATACATGAACTTAACAATAGATGAGAAGGATTAATGTATACCAGCGTGAAATGATGTAAATGATTCAAAAAGAAAATTGTCAGATGCACAACAATGCTAGATATCATATTACTGATATCAATTTTCAATCCATAGTGTTGTTATTATCCGTCACTGCCTGATCTAAACTAGGGGTCATGAACCCTCCATAATATTTAAATATTTAAATATTTTAAATAAAAAGGAGAATAAAAAGAGGAGGAATAAACAAATGTTTTGATAAAAAAGCCAGAAAACTCCTTAGCAAATACTATATTAAAGCACTGGACACTTTAACTTTCGAAAATAATTTTCACAATAACTTACATTCCAAATTCATATTCCCTGATTCTAAAAATCTCTCCGCCCCCGCCTCAACAACACTGACCAGAAAGTGTACGTGAGCGAGAATGACACCCACCCCCCAAACAATCGCCACTGTCGCCCAAATTCGGCGCGCCGTGGCGATACGGTCGTAGTGAATCGGGCGAAATGTGGCGATGTTATGGGTTAGGGCTAGGGTTAGGAGGGTCAAGGCCGAGGCGTTGTGGGCCGCAAGTAGGACTGAGGTATGGATTTCATCCTGAGAGAAGGAAGGAGGAAGAAGAGAAGTAGGTAAAAGAAACAAATAGTTTTGTTTAATTTTCAATGTAATTGCAATTAAAACTAGTAGTTCTAAATTCTAAGTCAGAATAAATTATAAGTTAATAAAAAATAGAAATGTTTAAAAAGTAAAAAATAAAATAAAAGTAAATAATACAAAATTTAAACAGAAAGGTATTCAATAGTGAGCAGTAACAACAAATGTACATTTAAATAGTATGCATGTAATTGCCTGTGTGCATGTATGTATTCACACTATGTATATATATATTCACGTATTTTTGTATCTATATATCTGTGTATGCATATATGCCAGGAGTGCGTATATAACAGAAAATCAGACAAAAACAGCAGATAATTGGATTATAATTTGATAATTTGGTTACCTTGGATAATTTAAAAGTCCTACCTGGCATGCAGAGCGAGAGAAGTACAGAGTCATGATTGCCCAGGGCGCCAGCATATCAGCAAAGGCAAGGCTGGTGAGTACCCTCAGAGGCTGCGTCAGCTTGGGCACCACCCCGTAGATCACCAGCAAGGATAGGCAGTTAGCCCCAAGGGCAGCAACAGTCAGAACCGTGTGGACTGCCTGGAAAGCGCTCTCGCCTGGGATCACGTGATGGGCACGTGATATAAAGGATTGGGAGGGGCGAGAGGGGTATGTTTGGTTAGGGAAGGAGCGCTGGGTAATGAGAAAGCTTAGGGTTGTTTTGATGATGTCTGTTTGATTGGAGGAGGAGAAGGAAGTGTTGTTTATGGGCATTGTTGTTTCATTCATGGTTGATGAGATATGATGATGTGTTTGTTAGAGAAAACTGAAATATAAATATTTAATATTAATAATATTTAATATGTTGGTTATACGTATGAATAGAATTCAATAAAGTGCAAAGTTTTGAACAGGACGTTCCTGGTCTGGACTACATAGCTTGGAATTTCAGTTAACTAAAGAATTAATACTGGTTTTGTATTGGGTCTGTCTGATTTTCTCTCTTTATGTTCAGCTTTTACATTAAATTTTCACAGTTACTAAATGATAAAAAATGATATTAAATGAAAAAATGAATTTAATAGAGCGATGTGTCAGACATAGCTTTTAATTTAAGCACATTACTAAGGGTGAAGCAAGTTAGCGAATAATGAGCACTCACGAACATTAAACCTGGACATATTGCTTATGATCTTTTTGGTGAAATAAATAAGACTATATAATATTGGAAGTCTGAAAATATTATTTCATATTAAATGAATTTTAAAAGAAACTTTTAATCAGGTTTATTCGGCAACGTCTGAGTGTAAAGGAACATAATATGACTACTGTTCGACTGATTAGCGGATGATTGATCTTCTGACTGTTTATCAACATTTTACAGTAAAGCACAAAAACCGTTCACTTTTGAACAAGTAACATTAAACTTTCCCATTCTCATGATCATGATCCTGCTACACTGTAGGTATACTCATACAAATTATAATATCATACAGTTGGGAGGGGTTTTCCTAAAAAGGTTTAAGTAATGACTTTACGTATGTATGATCTTACGTATTTTTATACGTAATTTTTTTTAAGTAAACGACCTTACAAAAAAAATATTTTTTAGGTTATCACTCACTGTTGTCTCCATTTTTCTCCGATTACATACGTGTCAACTCCACTTACATATATTCAACGAAAAAATTTAGTAAATCGTTAAAAAGTGGGGGTTTAACCTATAAATTTACACTTTTAACATGACTAAAAACTTTTTTATTTCCAATTTTAGCGTTTATAATCCACACAACCCCTCCCCCCTCCTTGCATATGGCACTGGTACGGTATTCAAATTTCTATAGTTTGAACTATCCTTGATTTTTTAGCCCATCTGCTCATACATCCCTCTCCACTTTATCCGTCACGCCACATTCTCAGTAGAAGGAGCCTTTCTTGTTAAGATATTTCAAGTATTCATCCACTGGACGTTTTCTTCAACAGATAAATTCCTCTCCATCATTAGTCGATCATATCCAGGTTTGCTTCTAATCATTCTTTATAATTCAGTGCAGTTTACATGATTGATCTCGAGCGAATTGTGTTATTTACTTTAAACACACAAACGATTTAGTCCCAGAATGTGTATAGACCTATTTCCATATTTAAAATAGAGAAACGGTGGAACAAAATTTAGGGAAAGTTCAATGATCGTTTAAATCTTTTCAATTAGTTTTAAAAGTTCTAGGATTTTTTGTCAAACTCTTTAGTCAGTTTAAAAATTGAACGTTCCGTTGAAATTGAGATTTTTTGATTTTTTGAGTGTATTGAGCCATGCGTAAGTGGACAAAAGCTCGTTAAGTAAAAAATGCACATATCCCTTTGCTGTTACTTGTTGGTAATCTCTACTGATTTTAGTCTATATATACTGTATTCAATGGCGTAGGGTAGTTATAACCCCCCCCCCTCCATTGAAGGTCCAATTTTTGTCATGTTAAAAATGTGTGTTTAGTGGTCCTTGAGCAATGTAATGCACTTTTAGCGTTCCATTACAAGTATTTAGAGACCAACACTACATGAAAGTGAAGATGAGAATTGAGTGATAACCTAATATAGGTCATCACTTAAATAAAATAGGTCAATTTCATAAAAATAAAAATCGATTTTAAATATCATAATGACTAAAATTGAGAAACCACTTATTCTGAGATTACAATATCGGTACCTTAGATTGCGCATGTAATGCGGTTTATAAGTTTCCAACTTGAATTCTTTTGAAACAGATTTTAAGCGTTTTCGCGAATTCTTTGGTGCAAATTACAAATTTAGTTCTCATGATGTTTTGCAACAGCTGCATACTGACCTGTTTCATGTTATGTTACTGATAACTTCTGTTTCGACCATTAGCATCGTTCACTAAATTATTTGTTTATGGTTTCTCTCCGTAGTTTTTCAAGATTTTAATTTAAATTTCATACCGATAATTTTTGTTTCAATTGATAATCATGACATAAATTTATTTCTTAATTTTATTTTTTACAGGATTTAAGCTATTGAAAAAAGAGGTAGTTTATTATGTGAAAAAATACTTATTGAATCATCGGTTTTAAATTTTGTTGAGATCAATCATTTAATCATTCAAAGATAAATATACTACATTTTATTTCAATAATTCTTACCCTATTTAATATGAAAATTATCTTTTAATTTTGTCTGCACCAATTGCATGAGTAGGCCTATGTATTGATACAAATTTAAAGATACAATTGTATCATTAAAAACGTTATCAATCTACAGCTTATAAAAAGGACATTTTGAAAAGTCATCAAAAATATAATTATGATAACAAAATGAGAAAACAGTCTGAGGCCAAATGCGGAATCAGTTAAAAAATTGGGTATGGGCGCTTAACACCCTCCAGTGCAAATGATGAAATAACTTTGAAGATTAAAGTCAGTCTGATTTGTATGATTGACTAAAATAATCTGCTTTTTAAATGAAAATAATTTTTAGTTTGATAAAATCACTCAATAGCCCCCCCCCAAGTAAAGTTTTAATCTCCCCCCTCCTCCCCATTGCGAAGTAAAAGACTTGAACGGCCCTGGCTTAGCATCAACATTTATATACATAATTAGGCCCTAAATATTTTAACCGCAGAAAAATATTTAAGGCCTAAAAAGAGATATCATTAAATAAATTATAATTTCTGAATAATATTTAAAATGAACGAAATAGACCTTGTCAATTACAGTTGAATAGTATGCTTTGTCGAAACTTTTATTTTAGAATCTGATTCTCTTTATATTCAGCCTATTTAATACATAAAATCTGACTTAATTCTATGTACCGTATCTTATTGTTGAATACAGTTTCGTAAATAAGGAGGGAGGGGAGTTAATACTACACCCTCTCCCTTTTATTTTAAAGAAAGAGAAATTATCAATTATATACAAAAACTCGCATTTAATTATGTCTAAATTTTTTTAGAATAACATAAAATATAATCACAAATATATTTACCTTAGTAAAAGATCATCAGATTGATAGCGAAAATGACAGCATAGCCTCTAACTTCTAAATCCATGCACAGATTCCGGCAATGCTAACGGCTGTAATGCTAATAAAATATTCATTGTCACATCTTAATATAATAAGTCAACAAGAGCTACTGACTATGACTAACACTGTGTTACAAGTATCTACTGCTGTGTCTAGTCATCTACACTAAGTACTGTAACAGCTAACATCCTGGCAGCTATTGATTCTCTGGAGATCACAATAAGCTTCCAGTGATACAGAAGGTGATAGCAGCAGCTTGACTGGCATTAGCAGTCTGCTGTGTACAGTCGTTTAGCTGCACTAATTCCTTATTGCTGTTGCAAAACAGCAGCTTATAAACTAGACCCCGTTTTGTAGAATTAAGGCTTTTTTGCAAGGATTAAACCAATAATAATACTGTATAATTTTTATCACGTGTTTGAGCATTAATTTTGAAGACTGTCCTTGTTTGTTAGATCCTTTTTTAATAATTGTTAAACTACGTAGACTTAACTTCGCAACAGTACAATGACTCTGATGATAACAATTGCACATGATCGATGACTGAGTAGCTGCCATTAGAAGATCTATTATAAAAATACGGATATGTGGGGGGAAGGAGGATCATAAGATATGATGGGTTAATAATTAATTATATACAGTAAGATTTTAGCCTTAAAAATAGCTATTATAGCCAAATTTCATCCGTTATTTCTTATTGCTCACGCTTATTCTATCTATATATGAAAGTCGAAGCCTATTATTAATAGTAATTTAATAGCATGAAGATTTAGATAAAGAATGTGTAATGTTGTATATATTTAAATTAATTTTGGACCTAGGCTTTATTGGTTTAAAATTTGCAATTTAATAAGTTTCCCCCTTACGCCTGGTTTTCAAAACCAGCTTTTCACTGTCTGCAGTCACTCTCTTTGTGTTTCGTTTATTTGCTACTCGAATGATACAAAAAGACAATGAACACATCTGAAGCTGCTTTTTGTCAGCTGCTGCAGTATTGTTAAATATTATATTATCTCAAAGCATGTATTTCTCGTTGCATTCAGTTGAAATGTAATTTTCTGCTAAAATTCTAAAACAGATCCTTCTTGTATCGAATATCTGAATGACATCAATGCTTTTTTCTTTTCTGGATGTCTATGATTGTCTATTAAAGTTTTTCTATTATTAACTAACAGTTATAATAACAGTTATATAACTGTTTATTGTTTGCTATTTATAAATTTACTGATGAAAATCTATACATATAATATTATATTAATGGTTTCTCTTATTCTCAAGTTCAGTTGATACAGTTGAGTTGCTAGCAATGTCTGTTAGCTCTATCGCTATGATAATAAGGTTTAAAGTTTAAAGTTATTAATTTTGATATAAAAAAGTTTCCCGTTATTAAACTTAGATAAACTAATATAATTTATCAACTCGTAAACTTTTAATGTGTAAGTATAATAATAATAATAACGAATATAAATTCACGCATTATTTATAAAGACGATATAAATTAAATAACGTTACTAAGAAAATCAATAATAAATAATACAAACTTGAAAAGATGCAAAATTTGTCAAAAAATAATAAGTACATTAATTTACTAGTATTTTCAGTAGTAAATATTCTAATGAATAGTTCATTCAATATTTTAAGTTTTCATTAATTTTAGATAAATTGTCAGTATTTTATTCACAATTAAATTTAAACTTGAACACAATATTTAACTTAGTTAAAAACTGAAATGATTTAATGCATTTAATGCTTTCCTGCGATTGCTTGAATACTAATTCCCATGCTCGCTGCAAAAGTGATAAAGGATATGATATTTCTGTTACAATTCTCGTGAAAGTTCACTAAATCATTATTTACTAAAATCACAATTTATTTGATCAAATATTTTATCATTGAAGAAAAATTAAATCGAAATTATTTATCAATTCTTTTAAGTATTTTAATTTAATTTGATTATATTCTAAACAAATGTCAGAAGACAGAAAAATGTTCGAAATTCTTCAAATTAATACATTTTTTGAGAAATAAAGAAAGCAGAAAATGTACAAAATCGTATTGGCACAGAAATTAAATAAAACTAGAATTTAATTACAAATTAAAATTAATAGCAAATAAAAATCAATAAATCACAAATCACAAACAAATAATTCAAACACAACAAATTGCAACGAAATAAAATAACACTGTAAACAATAAGTAGCATGCAAATAACGTTAAATAAACGAATAATAATAATTAAATATATATTTTAACACTACAGTAAAACATTATGCAATTGTCAATACAATACAATATTGTAATATAAAAAGATTGTCTACAGTATATTACAACATGAAAACTTTATCCAGAGAAAAAAATAAATATTTTTGCATACTATTTAACAGAAAAAGCTAACTATGAAAAGTATTAATTTTTACATATATAAGCATTTTATAATGACCCTCAAAATTACACTGCAATTACTGTAAATTCATATTCTTCAAAACGTTTATGTTAAGACTAAAAAGTCATCACATCTATCTGATTGAGTTCATATATACATTGATATTGTTGCTTCAACACTTGTGTTAAATTTCGATATCATGACAATTCGCCTACAGACTTTTGATCAACGCCACTACGTCTACCGATATTAGATCTACCGATATTAGATCTACTATGACATTAGGATTAGGCTTAAATGCTAGAACTAGGGTAGACCAAATGTCGGTAAAATTCATCGACCAAAAGTTTGCAGAAGAGTTGTTGTGGAATATTTGAATTTCATTGGCACCTGGCTTTAATTATAAATCGTACCTGGCTAGATATATGAGGGTATATCATATTAAAGTCAACTTTTACTTAGAGAAATGATGGGTCCATACAAACGGCTATAATTCTAGTTGAATAAACTTATAAAAAATAGTTTCCCCTGAAGGATATTTCAAAAACTTGAAAGGCGATACAATATTGCTTCATAATCTATATAAATGCAGCAAGACTATTTTATTTCTTCATATTTACACTTGACTAAATCTATTTTTAGTCAGCCAATCACACAAATTTAAAATAGAATTCAAACAGATATTTAACTTATACTGTTCATACATAATTTAATAAACGTGCTAATCTTAATAAAACATACATATAATTAATTAAGCCTTTAACTAAAATGACCATTTACAAATATGCACAGTAAATGCAGTACAATTTGGCAGTGTTTAACTATACAGTAAGTAACATTAAGTAAATAAACAAGAATAAAACATATTATAAATAGTTTGTTAATTTCTGCTATAGTTTTTTTATTCTTCTACTCTTTAGCCATATATACAAGTATCCGAATTCTTTATTTCTTTAATATAAACCTTATTAGTTCCTATTTTAATGCAATTTTTATTCCGAGAAATTTTCTCACCAGATTTTTGAGTAACGATTTGTACTGAAAGAAAAATATATATCATGATTTACATTAAAGAATTTACAAAAAATATCTTCTATCATTGCTTTCTTTAATATTGACGTTTTTACGTTTTATAACTACAGCATTGTAAAACATTCAGACATATTCTTTAATTTTTTCTTTCAATGTATCATAAAAAATGGTTTCCATCGAAATTTTTATTTAGAATTCATCACATGATCTTGTTTGATATTCTTTGAATTATTAAAATTATACTTTTATTAAAAAAAAAAAATTATGTATATTAATGAAACATAGGACTATTATAGTTTCCCTTGCATTAATTTAATACAATTTGTAAAGACAGCAATTATGGAAACTAATATTGAAAAAGATTAAGCCTTCTAAAATGGCTTCCATCAAATGATTCAAATTAAGAAATGTCCTCAATAATATCTTCTACATGACATATCTTACTAAGCTTCCTTCAATTATACTTCCAACACTTTCAATAAAGCTCTAGTCATGCCATTCCATCATAAACTTCATTATTCCAAAATTGTGTTAATCTAATATCGCAAACGAATATATACAAAATAAATAAATGCACCAACAGAAATGCGTGAAATTGTCAATTTTTCGTTCATTTTCTATCCGCCTCAAAGCCAGGCTTGGGTGAAGTGGTTGCTTTAGGTGACTTTATTTCTGTTTGTTCAGCGCTGCTTGAAGCTGAATCGCTCTCTGTACTTTGTGGACTCGAGTAGCTCGCTGCTTCTTGAAGGCGAAGTAACATATTCATCTAAAAATTTAAAACTTAAAAATTGACAATTTAAAGCAGTATTAAATTTAAACTTCTGAAATAAGAATTAAAAGAGCATTAAGTATAAGCTTAAGAGGAATAGTTTAGCGAGAGTGCGATGGATAAATCAGGTCAGCAACTTGGGTTCAACTCCCAGTCGTGACTGTTTTTACGGCTGATTTGGTAAGCCCCTTACCAATAAAGATTTGGTACGCTTAACTTACCATGTCTTTAGTGGTAAGTGAAATGTTTGAGGTTTTGAATGGAAAGTTCTACCAAACATTAGACAAAGTGTTCAGATTCGAAAACGATAAGTGTTCAAACTCGAAAATGAAACGTTCAATCCACATTTTTGACCCTTGGCAAGCAAAAGAATTTCACTGAGTTGCTACACCCTTTAGTAAAACTCTTAAATTGATGATTGAGATGTCATCACAAACAGTAACGAAGAAGTTAAAAATTAAATATATCCATATTAATAACAAAATGTTCTCCAAACCCAAACAATCAATTATAATAGTCGTGCATTTTTATTACTTTTCTTAAATGTCCAAAAATTACCTAAATAAAAGGAATAATAAATATTCCAACTTCACATAAAATTTCATAATTTCTTCCTTGTATAAAAGAACAGACAACAAACACGTAAAATTTCAAATATTTCACCAGGGGATCTTTCGAATCCCCCGCCTCCCCGCTGTGCCCCGATGTCTGCTGATGCTTCATGGCACCTCCTCCTGCTGTTAGACCCGCCCCCTGTACGTCATAGCCCACATCCTCATGACGTAGATGCAGCAGAGAAGTTCTGTCAGGCTTGATCCAGGGATAGTTTTCAATGACCCAGTCTACGGGGTCTTCCCAGGGGGCACGATGACCATAGGTCTAAAGAAATTTTTTTACATAAATTTAGAATATAATTAACATAAATTTAGAAAATAAATTAACATTAGTTTCAATGTGACTCATTAGTGTAATTAATGCCACCCCCACCTGAAGGCCCTCCCTCACTGCCTCCAATAAATAAGGAACAACAGAATAATTCCAGAGATCAGTGAACCAGACTTGAGCAGCATTAGAGTCCATGGGACAAGAGAGAAACAAACGGGGACCTGTAAAAAATATAACAAAATAACTTAGCAGGTTTAATCTATGCTTTTATTTCAACAAAATTACACTGATGGTGGCTAATTCGTACCCTTAGTCATTAATGATTAATCATTTTTCTTACTGATTTCACAAATGAACAGGCATTTAACTGTGACTAAAAATTGAACTTAAATTTATCGATGCTAAATGAAAGTAGTGACAAATCACGGCTACTCCACTGAGGCATATTAAGATTTAAATCTGATATTAATAGATATATTAAGAATAAAATCAACCAGAGAAAGATACATAAACAAATTAAAGCTAACCAATCACATATACTAATATAACGGATTCAAACTATCCAATTATATAAAGTAACACTAAGTAATTAATTCAAACTGACCAATCACAAAAGGATTACTAAACAATAGCTTCAAACTGACCAATAGTAACGTCCGATGAAGAGTGCGTTTCTAGGAAGCGATTTAAATGCAGCCACACCCTAGGTAGCCAGTCGACGATGCGGCCCAAGTCGGCCCGCCTGCCTCCCCTCACTTCGGTCTCCACTAGGCGCCGTCTGAGGTAGCGGCCCAGGAAGCCCCTGACAGGCTCGGTGTGGTTGGCGCACAGCACCCAGCGGAAGTTGTGATGAAGCTGTAGGTTTGTGTTGGATGATGACCCGGATGCATTCGTTTGGTTCATTGTGCCGATTATATAGGGACTGAAACAAGGCAATAACTTAACACTGATTCATTTAACATAATTTAAAATTGACGCAGTTATTTGGTTCATTGTGATGATTATGTAAGGATGGACAATAAATAGATCAATACCAACACTTTTAGTAAGTTTATCAGAATTTAAAATAGTATTTTATAATTATTGTGTGTGATAAAAACTCACAGTTTTACCAAACTTTTATATATATTTGTACGTATAGTTCAAATCTTGTAATCGATATTTAGCAAACTTGCCATTGACCCATTGACTCGAAATTTTACATAATTAATGTGCAAAAATACTTTATAATATTATAGAAATGTAATAATATGTAACAGTACGCAATAATATGTAACAGTACGCAATAATATGTAACAGTACGCAATAATATGTAACAGTACGCAATAATATGTAACAGTACGCAATAATATGTAACAGTACGCAATAATATGTAACAGTACGCAATAATATGTAACAGTACGCAATAATATGTAACAGTA
>JAQIXG010004050.1:0-13566 GCA_034700105.1 Oconnorella tubifera | reverse complement strand
CTCCACAACGCCCCCCCCCCCTCCCTTTTATCTACGCTACTGAAAATATTTTGGATAATTAAGCCTGGAATTATTATAAAATATTACGCGCATAAACACCAGCCTTATTTTCAGAAAACATATATGCTATCATAATAAAGCCAATGTGACTCAGCAGAAACCTTTCATACTAAGCTTGAGTGCTTCAAATAGTATATAAAGCTCACCACGATTATTGCTTGTCATGCAGCAAAGCATATAAGTACTGCAAATTTCAAATTGATAGCAGTTAAAAGCTAGGATTTTATCAGTAATTACCGCTCTCGTGCTTTCAAATTTAAACATTGTTCTTGTTATCAGTGATATTCAACAGTTAATTGCAATGGCAGGCAGCGTAAAAGTAGCGGTGGTGAGCTTTAGTTTTTTAATTGTTTTGTTGTTTGAGATTTAGTTGTACATTTTTCAGCTGATCATGTAGACATTGATTGTACTAGATTTAGGTTATGCAGACTATTTAACAGAATTATTCTTATTATTATTAGCGTAATGTATATACTTAGTTGGTTATAATTGAAGTTAAATCAAGATATTGTATTGCAGCTATAATTCTCAAAGCTTATATAGAATTTAGTAGCGTAACGGTTGGCTGAAACGTTTCATTTTTCTGTCGTTCTGATATTGCTTGTAGTCAATTAATATATATTGCTTTATAGTCATTACATTTCAATATACTGTAAGTTTTTTGTAATGTTTTCATTTGCAGGTCACTGGCTCTAATAAAGGCGTTGGCTTTGCTATAGTTCGTGGGCTTTGCAAGCAGTTTCAAGGAAATGTCTATTTGACTGGTATAATATAAAATTCTCTACACTTTTGTCTTCTCTTTATTCATTAGAACTCATTTTTACCTTTGCAGCAAAAATATCAAGAGGCGCAACGGACAATTAAATGATAAGCTTAATGATAAGATTTAATAGACTTAATTCTTGCAATGGAATCTATATTTTGTTAGGGATTACATAGAAAGCATATAATACTTTGTCTTATGCTACGTAATGTACTTTTATTCGTTTACTAAAACAATAAGTATTATAAATTTAAATTTTAAGATGACGCTTGAAAGCACTTGAGAAATGATGTACTTCAACAGATTGAAGTACAACAACCAACGTTGTCATAATACTTGCCTGTCACAATTTTAGTTTGAATTGTTATCTGATGGTTATAGATATTCTTTTTATGATCATTTTTAAGGTAATATGCTTAGAATGTTTTCTAAGCATACTATTTACTAAATGCTTAGAGCCTTTGCGTATGGTAGGAAAGGGGGGAGGGGAGGTTAGAGCAGATAGATCAACAAACCAAAAATCTGTGGAAACTTAAGTTGAGATACAATAATTAATCCCGGGTTGTTTCTAATTGTATTGATTATCTTCATGTGTTGTAACTAACATTAGCGAGAGGTAATTAGGATCTCACTTTGTACGCCAAAACGGCAAGATCTCTGATCGGATCAAGGGGAAAACTGGATCTGCGGTTTTAGTTGATCGCTGATCAACTATTGTTTCTATATGCGTGCCATCTGAATTGCTTTCGGAATTTTGAGTATTATTGAAACCTTCTAATTCTTTTCAAGAAAGACTTCGTACACTTCATTACAAGTGTTTAATATATGTTTCAACAAAGTAAATACTTCCATACAATTACGTAACAAGATTTCAGTATCTTATAAATTCACTCTATAACGTCTGTTTAAAATATAATAAAACTCAGGGTTAATTTTAACCTATAATAGTCAGTTTAATTACTTTAAAAATCTAAGTATTTCAGAGTTCCGTTCCTATCTAATGCCAAATTCTTGTGTTTTTTTTAATACTGCTTGCTCGTCCATTTTTATAGAGCAACAATGACTCAACGGCATCAACTACCAACCCATTGACACATCAACGATGACGCATCGACATCAACTACAAACCCATTAACACGTCAACACATCTACACATCACCACATCAACACATCACCACATCAACACATCAACACATCGACACATCACCACATCAACACATCAGTGACATCACCGCATCAACACATCGACAACTTGACATATCAACACATCAACACATGCACACATCAACACATCGACACATCAATACATCAACACATCGACACATGAACACATCAACTCATCGACACATCATCTTAACAAATCTATAAACTTCATAAATTTAAATATGATCTATATTATTCCCTTTGCAATTAAATTAAATTAAATTAAATCTTTTAGGGAGATTAGTAGTCATTATAGGCAAACAATTGAATATCTTTGAAGTAGCAAATGGTTACTCTACTAAACCTATTCAGTCATAAGAGTCCATCTGCTATCATCCTTACTCTTTCCATCATTTGATTTTGTCCTGCCCTATAAGTCACTGCAATACAATTAATATTCTTGCATTTTTCATCCAGTTTAAAAACCAAATTTCAATATTGCCAATTGCCATAATCCTTATCTTGAATGCGTTTTTAGCGAGAAATGAGAATTTGGGCAAAGCAGCGGTTGTAGAACTTGAAAAAGAAGGACTTCATCCTAAGTTTCATCAGCTGGACATTGAAGATTCAAAAAGCATTGAAAGATTTGCTCAATATTTAAAACAGACGTACGGTGGCATTGATGTGTTGGTCAATAATGCTGGATTTGCATTCAAGGTTCAAACATTTGTGATTTTTCTTTCAGTGTCACTATTATATTATTCCTTTCTGAACTATACTGCAAAAAAGGAAGAGTCAGAGATGTCTGGTATATTATCATTGATTTATAACACATTTTTATCATAATGTTGTCGATTCTTTACGGAGGACTTTTCCATTCTTTGATGTTTTTGAACAGTTTATTTTAATATCTAGATTATATAATTTCATAGTAATGTTTATTGATATACAATAGTTTGTTTTTGTTTGCTATGATTTGTATGTCATTGAGTTACACTGGAGTATGTACATTGTACAGTATGTAGTAGTAGCATACTTTTACTTGTAGAATTTACAGTCTATTGCCAATTTTGTCTTACATTATTACATATTATTTATTATACCGTACTTGGTTAACAAATTTATAATATATTCTTTTAATTTCCAGAAATTATTTTGTCATTTTGTATATTATTTCAGTGGCTCATTTTGTTATATTTTTCAAATAGAATGATGCAACTGAATCATTCAGCGAACAAGCTGAAGTGACTCTGAGAATCAACTATTGGGGAACATTGAACGTTTCAAATGCACTGTTTCCACTTCTTAGATCACATGCTAGGTAAGTCACTCAACATTGGCATGTGTTCATTTTTTTAATTGCTTCTTTATCTTTTAATTCTCATTAACAAAATTTAATGTAAATGTCATCACATTATATTTTCTAAAATATGGATCACATAATCAATAATCGTTGCCAGTCTTGTTTTAGTGAACACAATAAATTTGACATGAAGTTTAAAGTCTTTATTACATATTAAATTTGATATTAATATATTTCTGTGATTATTTTTAATAACCTTGATTTACAAGATGTTTTTCCATCTTAGATTTTTCTTTTTTTGGGACTGATTTTTCATATAAATGATTTCTTCTCTCAGTTGATGGTTTGTCCTCACTGCTTGGGTGGAGCATTTGTGATCTTGACAGATACAGAGGGACGTCTACGACATCGTCCTTCGATGGTTAAACAGACGTTAAACGTTATGACTGATTAATAATAAACTTATTGTTTCCACTGAAAGAAACAGCATCTTGATTCTTTATCTTTAAAACTTGCAATTCGATTTATTAATGCAATGCGTTTCTAGAAATATGTATTCTAAGCTGAAATTTTTTTTACGTTCAAAATCTTTTTATTATGCATTAAGCAATAGTAGGATTAATAAGATTTTGGACATTATCGTGTACAAATATTAGATACAAAGTGATCATGTATACGTCTACTTTATAATATAATATTTAGAGTTGCAAATGTTTCGAGTATGGTGACTCAAATGGCACTCAACAAATGTAGTGAGGATATGCAGAAGAAGCTCAGAGCTTGCAGCACTATAGATGAAGTCAATGCATTCATGAAAAACTTTGTTGAGTAGGTGCTTCTTATTATTTCTTGCCTAAAATTAAACATTTACATAATATTATGTAGTTTACAGTAAGTACATTATTTATGTAAAATTAGATTGATTATAAAGTGTTCGTATATATAGCAGTTAAATAAGTAAAGCAAACATTTAAACACAGCACAATGCTCTGTTGTTGAATGCTTACAGGGCCACGAAGAAGGGTGACCACAAGGCTCTAGGTTGGCCAGAAACAGCTTATGGAGTCAGCAAGATAGGCGTCACACTCATGTCAATCATTCAGCAACATGACATCGATCAGGACAAAACCAGATCAGATATTGTCATCAATGCTGTATGCTTTATTTTTAAAATTCACTTGAAAAATTCGCTACATATTTAACACATTTTATTTATTCATTGAATTGCTTTAAAAATAATAATACTAAGTGCAATAAGTGTCTTAATTAAGTACTTACAACTTAATTGTATTCATTACTAAAAAGAGTGCTATTTTTTAAAAAAAAATTGAAATAGAGGTTGCTATAATTTTCTTTGGATAGAGTTGTTTAGTGCTCAGAGACTTTTGACAAACCTGTCACTAGTTACTCCTTTAACAAGTCGAGTCGTGTGTTATCTATAATATACTGAGTTGATTTATTGACTGATTGATTATAATTGTTCCATGTTGTTTATTAAAACACTTTATTGTTTCAAGTGCTGTCCTGGATATGTCGATACTGATATGACAAGCCATAAAGGATCAAAAACTATTGATCAAGGTAAAATTACATTCATTAAATTGACAATTTATTCAGAATAATAATATTTATTTGAATGAATGACATTTTTTACCATCTGCGACTGTCTTTCTTCTTGTCTGCCTTTCATAACTTGAGCAATAATTCTGAATCTTGTTAAACTTGCTAACTTTATACAATTGATATTTTCTACTGTATTTCAATGTTGCAAGAAAACTGTTTAATCATTGATTAAAAACCTACAACAGATTAAAAACCTATTGCTTTAAATCTAGTCTTTTATGCGTATTATTGAAATTGATCTTTCATACAAACTTACATTTTTTTACACTTTTTCCAGGAGCTGACACGCCCGTGTACCTTGCATTGCTGCCTGCAAACGTTTCAGAGCCCAAAGGAAAGTTTGTAAGCGATCGTACAGTGAAAGCTGTGTAGCAATTTGCTACAATATTCCATTAATATAACTGTATATATTAATTGAGTTGTTATGCGCAACATGTAATTCATATCACTGTGTATTATGCTCGAAACTGATTAAATATATGCCTTTATATAATAATATTCCAAATTAATGCTTCACAATTAATGTGCACGTTTATTCAACAATCTATTTCTTAACTTGTTTTGTACGATGTTTTTGTATAGGTTTAACATTAAATGACATTTGGTTATAGTAATAAAATATCAAATATTGACGGTGTCAGCGTTTATATATATTCAACTGGAGATTAAATAAAGGCCACAAAATTTATTATCTTTTGGACTTATGTCTGGTTTTTATAAAATCTTATGAAGACTAGACTGTTATGATGTAACGATATATGCATTTTAACTATACAATGTATTTTAAGTAATACTTGAAACCTGTTTATAATACTTTAGTGAAAATATAAAAAAAATAAAAATTATAGGCCTACTTTTAGATAGGGTTGCCAGATGTCCGGTATTATACCGGATTGTCCGGTATTTGAGACACATGTCCGGTATGAAGATAGACCGAATACCGGACATGCAAATGTCCGGTATTTTCATTGCAGGTACAAGAATTTTTTTATGTAATGTTAAATGTGTAAGTTTAGAGGTAAAATTTCTCTTGTGACGAATGTACTGGAAAATTTGCTTTTGCTTTGGATATATAATATATATCCAAAGCAAACGCAAAATTTCCCAGTACATTCATACAATACATTGATATATATTATATACCGATGTATTGTATATGATATATGTATGTGCAGATCAAAATATATACTTCGATAATTTTTGCAAATTTTCCCAATAGATCTAATCATGTGTACTCGGAGGCAAAACAAAGATTGAGAACTTAATTTTTGGAAAAAACTAGATTTGGCAACTTTACAAGCAGAATAATAATAATGACAAGATATTATCATTGAGAATACAGATATGATCTGATCAGTAGTTACACAAGGATTTTCTGATTTTTGACTTTCATTATTAATTATAATTATTATTTTCATTATATATTAATTAATGCTGTATTAAATTAAAATATATTTTTACTCAGAAACTAATTTTAATTAAATAATTAAATGCATACGTTTTTGTACATTTAAACTTTTAATTGGCTAAATTGGCTAATCCATTTTAAATTGTTGTTACTGCTTGTTGAGTTGATTCCTGAATACTCGAGTAACGAGAAGTGACGCTAAAAGTCACTTATAGAGGTCATTGATCCGCTATAAAGGTCGTTGACCCGCCATAGAGGATATTGATCCGCTATAGAGGTCGTTGACCCGCCATAGAGGTCATTGACCCGCCATAGAGGTCATGCACCCGCTATAAAGGTCATTGATCCGCTATAGAGGTCATTGACCAGCTATAGGTCATTGACCCTCTATAGAGGTCACTGACCCGCGATAAATGTCATTGACCCGACACTGAGTTCATTGACCCGCTTTAGAAGTCATTGACCCGCTATAGAGGATATTGATCCGCTATAGAGGTCATTCACCCGTCATAGCTAAAAGTCATTGATCCCGTATTGGGGTCATTGTCCCCAATACGGATTGGGGTCATCGTCGCAAAATACGGGATCGTTAGCCCGCTATAGAGGTCGTAGACCCGCTATAGAGGTCGTTGACCCGCTAAAAAGGTCATTGACCCGCTATTGAGGATATTGATCCGCTATATAGATCATTGACCCGCCATAGAGGTCAGTGACCCGCTCCAGAGGTCATGGACCCATTATAGAGGTCATTAACCCGCCATAGATGTCATTGACACGCTATAGAGGTCATTGGCCTGCTATAGAGGTCATTGTCCCGCTGTAGAAGTTATTGACCCGCTATAGAGGTCACTGACCAGCTATAGAGGTCATTGACCCGATATAGAAGACATTGATTCGCTATTGAGGTCATTTATCCGCCACTGAGATCATTGACTTGCTCTAGAGGTCATTGACCTGCTGTAGAGGTCATTGACCCGCTAAAGAGGTCATTGACCCGCTGTAGGCCTATAGGTCGTTAACCCGCTATAGAGGTCGTTAACCCGCTATAGAGGTCATTGATCAGCCATAGAGGTCATTAACCCGATATAGAGGTCATTGAACCGCAATAGAGGTCATTGACCCGCTACTTAGATCGTTGACCCGCCATAGAGGTCATCGATCCGCCATTGAGGTTATTATAGTACAGTACCGGTATTTTGGTATGGTTTTGCTTCATGATAATTAAAGGTTGTCTGATAAAATTATATTTTTTCCTTTGTTACTCTATTAAATACTTCATTTGTAATATTATTGTAATAAATTGAACGAAAGGAGAGCGTGAAATTCGCGGGGGGGGGGTCAAAATACCTGTCAAAATACCTCGGCTTAATTTGGATAAACCAAATTAAGCCGAAGTCTGCACCAGATTAAGCCTGTAAAAATCAAACTATATCAATAAATAAGCGGGTCACCTATTGCATCAATGACATTGCAGTTTATATTGTAAACACTAACCCTAAATCTAATGCATGCTTCTTATTATGATTTTCTCCACGTCATAATGATGCTGCAAAATGTTTGAGAACAATGTCTCAAATATTTTGCTGCATCATTATGATGCGGAAAGAATTATAATAGATGTATTATTGCAACATGATTGTAATTAATCTTATTTTTTATTTTATTTAAAATATAGATGTGTGCTGGGGGTGGGAATGACCCCCAACCAACCAACCAACCCCCCCCTGTCTAAAATTTGTCAAATGGCACGCAATTCAAAATCTTATTTTAGAAAATTATAATTAATAAAACTCAGCATTTTAATAAAATATTGTCATGTAATCAATACTATCTACGATTAGACTTTTATAATAATTTTTTTTATATGCGTGAATCTTCAAGTGGTAGGTGTTAAGGGCCCCCCTGCCCCCATCTTTAAATCCTGAGACCCTCAAATAAGGGCCGAATCCCCTTCCCCCCTGTCAAATGTGAATTTTCTATAACAAAAATCTTCTTTTTAAAGGAAATTGACTTAAAAGATTTTTTTGAAGAAATGACCCCCCCACACACATTGTCTTATCAATTTTGGCGAGATCATTTTTTATATTTAACCCCCCTCCCTCCCCTGCCCTTGCCTTCCTCACCCCTGTATATGGTAGAATTTCTGCGTTCTTGCATGATTGTGCAGAAAAAAACTAGTCGAATGTTTTTAAAGTGAATTTATGCATGTAATATAACATGCTCGTTATTTAGGCCTGTATATTATTAAAATTTCACTTTACATGTCACTAACTGTCAATAAGTTTCACTGTGTAGCTTAATTGTCTTACGGTGCTCATTTGATATATGATACATATAGAGACTGTATGCATAGATCTTATAAAAAGCATATATCATAGAAATATATACATAATAGTATTTACAATAGACTACATTGATTATACAGTAATATAATAAGACTTACATTCGAGCTTATAATGCTCAAATTAGGCAGTCAATAGTCTATTCAATTATTTAATATGATTTATTAGACATGGACTTTCATCAATATACGTATAATAAATTTTAAATATATTATAAAACGTTAATAATTGTGTATTTACGTTGATCTATTCAATAATTTCAATTCATTTGCATAATTAGGCAAAATATTGTATTGCAAAGTATTATAATTGATTTAATAAATGAATAGTCATATTGGTTTATGAGTTAATTTTTATATTTGATATTTTAAACCTTCTATTATTAGGCCTGTAGTATTAGTAGTAGTTAACGTTATTAGACTAATCATCTTATTGTTAAGCCTCCAATATGAATGCAGTGAAGTTAATCGGAAAGACAGTGCTAGTTACAGGGGCGAACGCGGGGATAGGCAAAGAGACAGCCAGAGAGCTAGCTAGCAGAGGTAGGCATACTTTTGACCCCCTCCTTCCTCCCACTAAAAGTAATTTTTTAATTTGAACATATCATCAATAACATACAGTAAATCTAATTTGAGGCCTAAATTGTATTAATAGTTTTTTTATCCCCAAATTTTAATCGGGGCGGGGGGGGGAGCCAATACATAGTATCGTTCTGAGGGGGCACGGAGTAGGGGGGTTGAAGAACTACAAATTTATGTACTGACGATTTTTTTATTTCATCTTTGAGACAATTTTATGGTTTAATTATCATTTTACAGTCTCCAAATCATAAATACATTTGCGGGACTCTTTTTATGGACTATTTTAATTTTTATTTGCGATACTTGTTTGAACTATTGTTTAAACTGTCTCTAACTGTTTTTGTACTTTTATTTTAATGGGCTATTTTTTCTGGCGTAGGAGCACGCGTGATAATGGGCTGTAGAAGCCAAGAGAGAGGTAATGAGGCGCGGAGGGAGATCGTCGAGAGCACAAGAAATGAAGATGTCGTTGTTCAGATTCTGGATCTGTCCTCTCTGGCTTCCATCAAGAAATTTGCTGATGAATTCAATGAAAGTAAGATTGGATCATTTTATTGATAATTTGAACTCAATTATCAATAAAATAATGTCAATTTGATCAACCATGATGTAATTTATTCTTGTTTTATCATCATTTACTAAATGAACTAAGTTAAGTGTAGTCATAATTTGTATCTAATTCATTGCCAAAATAAAAGTTTAATATATAATATAATTTTTTAGATATAATGAATTGATCAAATGATAATTTGATAATGATGCATGATTTAGTCTTCATTGATTGAAGTCATGATTGTATTCATTGATCATGAATACAATCATGATCAATAATAAATTACTCATATATAAGCTACATATGTCATCATTTTTATCATTATAATTAACATTAAAATGGCAAAACATTTATAAGGAAAAAACTAGTAAGCGCTTACTTAACATATTCTTATTCTGCATTAAAAATACTAATTAACACATTCTTATTATTAATTAGCATGTTTTTGTTTATTTGTTTATTGTTTGTTTATTTATATAAACCAGGAGAAAGAAGGCTGGATATTTTAGTAAACAACGCTGGAGTGTCTACAGATGCAAGGCGAGAGACGGCTGATGGGTTTGAAATGATGTTTGGTACAAACCATTTAGGTAAACACTGATTCCAACCCTAAACCAATAAACCAAACCCAAAATATCTTAGACAAATCCTAACCCTAAATGAGTTAAAGAATGTCTAGTATAGAATTACTAATTATTTATGTAACAAAAATTCTAACCCTCAACATCTTAAAAAACTGTTCAACTCTAAATATCCTAAAAAAGGATTTTTGTTAAAGATTGCAATTCTAGAAATAAATGTAAGTTTAAACCTTCAACCATAAGCTTGAATATGTTGCATAAATCCTAATTACACACTTTTTATTTTGAATTATTTTATTACAGGACATTTTTACCTAACTAATCTGCTATTGGCTAAGCTGAAAAGCTCCGCCCCGGCCCGTGTAGTAGTCGTAGCCTCGCTGGCCCACGAGCAGCCTAATGGTAAGCTAATCTTTGATGACCTACAGCTGCATCATAACTACTCTAGCGTAGGCGGCTACTCTAAGAGCAAAACGGCTAATATCTTATTCGCTACACATTTAGCTAAAGTTTTAGAAGGTAAATAACAGTTTGCTTATTTACTTATTTATTAAATAATTCATCTATTTTAAACAGCAAATATTTAACAATAAGAATCAGAAAGCATGAAATCAACTAAAAGAACTAAGTATTATTTTTGGCGCTTGCACCCCCCCACCTCCCACCACCCTGTCTTTAATTCATTAGAGAAGTGTTTAGAGCGCTGGACTCAGACAAATCCAGGTTCGAATCCTGGATAGCATTATTTTTCTAACTTGCTGCACCCTTTAGTAAGATGCTTAAATAAATTGACAGCTTAGTTTCGGACATCGTTCATGCAATGCAGTAATCCAGACGTTAAACTTGTTGCATCCTTTAGTTAGCCATTTATAAATAACTTTAATTGCTGACCAATAGGAACGGGCGTTACAGTTTACAGTCTACATCCGGGTGTTATCAAGACAGAGCTTGTTCGTGAGACGAGGTCGAGTTTCTTCATGAGATGTTTCAATTGTTTCATGACATGTACCGGGGGCTATAAATCACTAGAGGAGGGGGCCGCAACCTCCCTCTACTGCTGCCTTGAACCAAGCATTGAGACACATACTGGACGATATTACAGGTTAGTGAGATATTATTATTTAATTGTAATTAGTTAATTAGTTTTTAATCAGTAAATTCGTTAAAATTTTAAAAATCTAGAGATAATATTCTCATAGTTTAAAAAATTAATTTTTAAATTTCGATTTGTAAAATTGAAAATATTGTCAGTATTGTAAGGACAACATCATTGTGATTTCTAATTTGTCTTTTCATATTTTTATTTTGTTTTTAATTTTTTTTATATTTTTATTTTGTTTTTTAGTGATAGTAAAGAGAAGAAAGCGAAGAGTTATGCCACTAGCCCAGAGTTGGCTGAGAAGTTGTGGAACATCAGCTCAGATTTGTGTCATATTTCAGAGTAAAAATATCTGCATAAAATTATGCCTCTAATTCTCATGCGGGCGTCAAGGGCGTGTGCCCCTTACTACGAATTTGACTGGCACTCCCCCCTCCCGCCCACAAACACAAATCTCTTAAAATGATTAAAAAATTAAGTAATCTCGTCAAAAATCGACTAATTTAAATGGTCTTAATTTTTTAATAAAATTAATTTCTTTATTCATCGTTTACCTTTAATTTTGTATAGAATGTGTAGACTCCCTAATTATTGGACCATTAATAGACTTTATGCTAGTTAATTAGTCCTACTAATTAATTAGGCTTTTAGTCCATTTAGGCGTTAATTGAATACAATTGACTGCAAAGTGTATGTAATAAACAAGTGACTAAAAAACATGATTATTTTATATATGTTTTATCATTTATTGTTTTAACTGCTGTTTTTAAATTGTAATCTTAGAAACGTTTCATAGCCTTATTAGAACAACTTTATATTAAATCTGATATAATATAATGTCATCAGAAATATTGGACTATAATGTGTCATTTTATGCTAATATTTTTGGCATCCAAAATATATAAATAATATACTTTAACTCTAAGATTATATGAGCGTGTACATTCATGATGTTATCATCATGTTTGTACATTATTATACTATATACATAATATTCTATATTACATGTCTATAATGTGAATTAGCTTAGATTCAACCTAAGAAGGTATAATCCTAAATTTTGGTAAATTTAGCATTCACATAAATAATAATCGCTGAAAATATTTTATTTTCTAAAGGCTCTCTAATGAAAAATAAAACTGAATCCAAAACACACTACAGCTGCAGTAAAACTGTACTGTATATATAAACTTAGTAATACACTTTAGTATAATATACTAAAGTGTATCTATTATCTATTATAATAGAAACATAACGCTTGATATTCTTTAATCCCTGAACATTAATCAAGATAATCATATAAATTAACCACGATATGCAATGTTCAGGAAATGACCACAGGGGGGTTTTCTCGATGATTTCGAGTGAGGACTTTTTTAAGGTTATGTCTCAATTTGGTCTCAAATTGCATGTATTTTGGTCTCCAAAAATACATGCAATTTATCCAACGTAACGCAAAAATTGCACTACATCGCTACATGGGAAGGGGGAGAATTTGTTACCACTAACATCTTCAACCTGACAAATGATTACTGGCCTTATTTTTGAAAAAAACTACAGAATACTATTGTGACCTTGCAAACTAGGCTCAAGTGCTTCGTTACTTAAAGGCTTCGTTATATAAAGCATTTTAATTGCTTGTTATGCAACAAGTCAATTCCTAATTGCTAATAGCTAAAAACTAGGACTTTATCACTGATTAATCAGCTTTCTCGTGCTTTCAAATAATTTTCCTGTTTTCAGTGTTATTCAATGGTAGATTTCAATGGCAAGCAGCGTGAAAGTAGCCGTGGTAAGTTTTAGTTTTTTGCAGTTGTTTTCAGAGTTGTAAGGTTTTAGCCTGATGTAGCCTAAACATAGATTCAGTCTGTCCAGTAGAGGGGGGGGGGGGGAGGGGGGCGATTTATTTTTCAGAGCTCTTCTTTTTTTTAGATTGTCGACAAGGCTTTACGTTTTTGATCAAGAGTTTATAACATTACATGATTTATAAACCGGCAAAATCCATTTGTATAGAAGATTATCAGCTTTATATTGATTTATTACAAACAAGCATGTTAACTATGTAGGGGGGGGGGGCGATCGCTCCATCAAACTTTAAATTAACATGTCA
>JAQIXG010004049.1:0-13567 GCA_034700105.1 Oconnorella tubifera | reverse complement strand
AAACGTACATACTTTGAGAAACGTACATACTTTGAGAAACGTACATACTTTGAGAAACGTACATACTTTGAGAAACGTACATACTTTGAGAAACGGTCACTGTAATGCAAAAGTATTCCATCACCTTGATGATTTGTGTTATATAACTGAAAAGCATGAAACGCTGCTTTTTTAGTTTCACACTGTATAACCTATAAGCTTTTACTTGCAACAATTTATTTAAACAAATATGTAATCAGTTTTAAGCAAATTCGTTAATTTAAAAAAAAAATTTATGCAAACAAAGTTGTCAGTTTGTAACACTTTTCTTTGCAGCAATTGCTGCCTTTTTACGACGTTTATTTCTAGCATCCAATACATCAAAAATCACTTGATAAACAAACTCTCCAATCTCATACACTGTCAGTAAAGTCGCGCCAAGCAACAGCCCCAGAGCTCCGCCTACGTCGCTCAGTAGGGCCATGAAACTATAAGCCGCTGTAATTTCAACGTCACTGTATGATAGCGTAGAGAAAAAAATGTCAACGTTTAAGTAATTTCTGGTTAGTTCTTCAGCGTTGACACCAAACGCTTCGTATACATTGGTAATGAATAGATCTGATGTACGAGCATCAGATATCGTGTGAATATAGGTCGTTCGAGAACATTCGCTGGGACATGAACATAATCCTGTTTCACTTATACGATCTGCATAGTTTGTAAATGCTGGATAAATACAGGTAAAGGTTTCAGGGACTGTGCAGTATCTTGCGTCTCCTATATAAAAAATATTACATAACGTTTAATTATAATATGGATAATTTTATGGTAATTCATTTCAGAAAAATGTAACATCAATAATTATTGTACGTAGCCAGTCAGGTAAAATATAAAAGATATTTATTATTAATTTTACTTAAAGGTAAAATTAATAATAAATATCAGTAATGAAAGATAAATCTTGTCACTCTAATGTAAATAAAGGATAAATGTTATCTTTTAAATATTAACGAATTAAAAATCTTATCCTCTTTATCATCCTATTATTGTTTACCAAAAAATCATTAGTAGATATGGTAGATACGGAATTTTAGTAGATACAGCATTTTAGATACGGTACTCTGATCAATTGATAAACTAGTCAACTATATTACACATCATGTAGACAACTTAAAGACATAATTATTTAATCTATTTACAGGACAGTATAAACTTAGTTTATGTGGACAAGAAAATTAAATGAATTTCAAAAACTTCTCAAAGTGAAATTTCATTTGCGAACCTTTCATAGAGGGCATCTTACACCCACATTGCTGGATTATAAAGTTGGACTGACATGCATGAATGCAATTATTTGATAGATATCCATCATCAGGCTTGCAATCGCTGAAGGGACTAGGAAGTTGGGAACTCTGCATAAAACTCAGAAAACATTTTACAATTTAACATTATGTTTTCTTAATATTAGTGTGATTCATTTATACTTGTTGGTGACTTAAAATATACAGGCTTATTAAGACTGTAAATTTGTTACAAGATATAAAAGCATAATTAGATGAAAGAACTTAAGCCGCCTTGACTAGAAACTTCTTAATCCCTTAATCCTGCAGTTAAGTTACAAAAAATTTGCGAGTTATTAAAATTGCATTTTTAATCAATGTATAACGGATAACAGTGAAACAATATTTTGCCTTTTCAATATTGAAAGCAACTGATGTATATGATCCTGGTCCAATGTAAAATCCAAGCTCAAACATCATAGGAATCTCATCAGGATCATGTATCAGAAACTGAAATAACAACACTTTCAATCAACATTATTTGACTTGTTGCACATTATGCACAAGATTAAATTGATAGAAAAGCTGTAAAAGAATTACTTAAATAGGTCTAAATGAAACCAAATGTATATGAGCGAGTACATATTTTAAAGAGAAATAATGATTTAACATTAGATAAACCCAACTTATGATTGAAATATAAGTTATTTTGTGTGACTATATAAAGAATTCCGATTTACCCTAAATCCAGCAGCAGGAGAATTCATCGTCAAATAATCATCTTGGTTAACATAAAGAAGAAGTTGTAAACCGTACAGTGATCCAGCTTGATTCGATGTAAAATTAAACTCACCTAAAAACATATTCAAAGTGAAATAAAATTAGAGACATCAGTTAAAATTACTGAATAATAATGAAAAAAAACTTTAAGACTAAAACAACATTAGAAGTAGAGAACAAAATTTCGCATGGCAATTTTCCGTGTGGCAAATTTTCTTTCAGCAATGTTATTACTGTTCATGTACATGACAGAAGCTTACCCTATTTGTTATTGATTACAACACCCAGGTAACAATCAAAGATAAAAACAATAGCAGTTATATAATTATTATTTTAAAATATTAATACGATAATTTATAATAAATTACCTGTATTAAACGCATAGCATCCTCCATTATTTGTCTGAAAATCTCTCAGATGCAGAGAGCTATTGAGCTCTGTAGAGCCCCACGAAAACTGACATTGAAACATTTAGCAACATAATTTTAACTAGAATTACAATAATTATAGGACTGTATTTTTTTGATATATCCTCATATTTTATGAAAATTTGTGTGATACTACTCTAATAGATTAAATAACAACCGATTTCAGAATAAACTTGATTTCTCAAAAAGAATGAAATACCTGAACGATAGCTTCATCGAGAGGCTGTGACATGTTAAACCATATATCGTCCCATTCTTTCTGAGTACGAGGTACTGCAGTAAAAACGGACATATTCGCAGCCGTCCCGTTTAAAATTGGCAAGAATTGACCGAGCTTTATCAAATCAGTTTCAAAACCTAGAAATTTGCATTACAAACAGCGGCATAATATTATGTTAATATTATTCATTATTGAAATGTATTAAATTATGTATAAGGAGTTTTAAAATTATAAAATTTTATACATAGAATGCAGGATAATCAAACTTTGGATATTTTATCAGTATTTATTCATTTATGTTTAAGCAACTTTTAAAATAAAATATAAATTGTAAATTGATATTAACTGAACATATTGGCCTATTTATTGGATTCTTCTCAATGCAAAGATATATATCTATTTTACAAACTAGCAATAAATAAGTTTATCTTCATAGAAATGCTATCACGATTCATAAAATCATCTTTTGCACTGTTTAAAATCCAGGCTATAGCAAAACTCATGAATTTAACCAAATTGATACAATTGTCAAATGTTTCGATAAAGAAAAAAATATTTAAAATGTTTAATGTTTTACCTAAATCTCTAGCAACTGATCGTCTCATATAATTCTCATTACAGAATGTAACCTGTGGAAAACGAAGACTTGAAGCCTGTACAATACTGACTTCTGTAGCAGTGGGGTGAGATAAATAAGAAGCAATTCTATCCTCTATCTGATAGGCAGCCAAGGCAAACCCAAACAATAAGAGGGTTACCCAAATCCATTTTCTAAACGATGGCCTAGCCACATCAAACGCCTGACGAAATCCAATGATTGATGAATCCTGAGCAAAATGGTGAAACTTTCTGTGAAGATAATCGCCTTTATCAGTAGATTTTGAATTTAAAGTAAAGTCGTCTTTAAAGTTGAAAGTATTGAAGCCATTCCGCATTGTCTGAAGGTTAGGATTTATGTGCATGATGGCGAATTCTTTAAATCTGTCTCATAACACAAATCAAGAGTTATTTCTACAACTGCCAGAGGCATACATTTCTACATTTCTAGAACTGCGCAATATAAAGTACATAAAACAAACTAAGCATCGTAACAAAAATCGCATCGGTGTCAATAGATAATTTGCGATTAGAAATTAAACTTACATGTAAACGTTGAGTAGATAATTAAAGCAAAATATAAAAACGAATAAAGAGTTTGTACACATTTTATTCATTTAATTATTGTTCATTTTATTATTATTCATTGAATTATGGACAACTATTCCGTACAACACCTGCCATAGTTGTCGCAATGAAGAGAGTAAATACAACCAGTAGACAATGTCGCGCCATACACAGTATGTTCCTATAGTATATACTGTAGATTTATGTACTTAAATAGATCTTTAAATGTATGAATTATGCAATATTTAAAATAACATTAATAAATTGCAGATATATGACTAAGCCTACCATGATAAGCACTTACACCTAATGAAAACCATCAAACAGTGTAGTGAATACACATATAAGCCTCTTCAAGCCCGGCAACATCATGGTGATAATTATTAAAATCTGTTGAAACAAAAAGTATATTGATATAAATCCATTGGATACTGTTATTTTGTTGATGTTTAATGTAAATAGTTTGCCATTAGTTAATTAGAGTATAAAACTATGAGCGCAGTATTATTTTGCATGAAAAACTACACAATAGTATTAAGCGTTTAACATCTGATAAATAATTGCAAATAAAACAATAAATTTTTCAGTTCCAAATTGATTAAAATTAATATTAATATACTTTTCATTACCATGTGTTTTAATAGACATTTTTTAAGTGGATTCTTATTTTAATAATGACTTTACAACTTTTGATTTTTGAAAGAGCAAATTTTATGGAAAAGAGATTTGAATACACATGGTTTATTGCACCATAGTAACCTAATACATAATAAATATAATAAAATAAATAACAGTTACTGAAGGCCCCGTAATACAATGAATAAGAAATTATGCATATGAGCTTAAGGCCGAATATTTTGTTCTCTCTGATATGTGACATCGGCCTAGAGTATTATTTTTTTTTAACTTAAATTAAACATGGACATCAATCTGAATAGCTTAAATTAGTAGGGCCTATAGTTTGAGACAGGTGAAATGTTTGTCGATATCGATTGAATAATTGTATTCATTTGTTGTATTCGTTTTATAAATGTAAACACCTGTTATAAAAGTTGAACGAAATTAAATAATTTTGCTCAAAATTAACCGCTTTTATTTATTACCACCAGTATAATTTACGACAACTATACTTCCAAGTTAATTTTTTTTCTCAAGATTCTGCTAGCATTGAATGCTTTCCTTAATTATGTTTTAATTTAACATTAAGTTATACAGTTTAAAAGAGCATAGAAGTTTAGAGCACATACATAACAAATAAGCAATTGTTTATTAGTGTATTTAAGTAACAGAATAATTAACCAATTATTTTTCCTAGGTATATTATAACTTTATTAATATTTATTTATTGCAGTAATGTCGACAGGTTTAACTCGATTTTTCCTAACTGCAGCCCAGACGTTTTGCTCATCACGTTTTTTTCTTGCCATTAGCACATCGACTATAATCTGATAAACAAACTCAACTACTTCGAATACCGTTAATATCGTCGCGCCTAGCAGCAGGCCCAGTGCTCCGCCTACGTCGCTCAGCAGAGCCATAAAGCTATAAGCCGCGCCAATTGTGACATCGTCGTAGGTTAGAGTGGAATAGAAAATATCTATCATGAAAAAATCTCTGAATTGTTCTTCAAAACTGACACCTATTGCTTCGAGGACGTTAGTTTGAAATAGTTCAGAACTTGACGAATGTGATATTGTATAGGAATAAGTGGTTTGAGAGCACTGAGGAGGGCAGGAGCAGATTCCTGAAGCGCTGATGTTGTTGATGTATTCATTCAAAGCCTCATAGCAGCAAAGGTATAGTTGTGGAACAGTACAGTATGGAGAGTTCCCTGTTTTAGGGTATGGAACATTAAGATATTTAAACACAGCTGTCCTTATCGCTAAATGATGATTCTTATCATTATGCTTAATAATGTAGCAGATGTAATTTGTTTAATGTAGTTAAAGTGTGTGTGCTATAGATATATTATACTATAATTAGGTAAAATTTTGTTAGCATAAACTAAAAAGCATAAATTGTACTATTTTTGTTTCATACTTAAATTAAATCAATTTATATTCAAAAGCAAAGACAAAAACATTAAAAAAATAAACAAACAAATTAACGAAAACTATGTTTATATGAAAATACTGATATTTCATATGTAATTGATAAAAAATTGAAAAAAAAGTTTTCTGTCAGCTAATTAAAATAAGAAAACAGTAATTAATTCAAAATAAAATCAATAAAATACCACGATCACGTCTGAATCAACAATGATTCAATATTGATAAAATATTGTAATATTTGCTTTTACAAGTTGTTACATAATTTATCTGATTAAAACATAGTGATCTTATACCTAACATAAAAGGAAACCTGCATCCGCATCTACTAATCATAAAGTTTGATCCACAGTCTCGTACACAATTGGATGATCTGTAGTCTTTATCATCTATGCAATTACTGTATGGATACGGAAGCTGTGTACTCTACATGTAAATCAAACAAAATCGTTTAATTTATAAAACAAATGACAAGAAATAACATATAGAGTATATGTGTTATACAAAACTGAAGTAACAAATACTACTAAAAAATATTTTAGTGGATGAACAAAACACATCAGAACAAATGACAAGATGAAACTTACATTTTAAATTGTCTAAACAAATGGCTACACATACGATGAAGCAAAAATAGCAGAGAAGTCAAACTTTGATATAAATGACTCTTTAGTCAGTAAAATATCCATATAATAATACGTATTTCATAATAAATGGCGAAATAACATATAGCATTAACACTTGGTAATTAGTTTAAAGTAAATTTCATATTTTATTACTCTTTGCATGCTGATGGAGATGGACGTGTATGTTCCTGGACTTACATGGAATCCCAGCTCAAACATCAACGGATATTCTTGTTGATCATGTAATAAGAACTATAATAGAATCATAACGTGGGATATTATTAATTGTTTTATTCAGATAAAATTCTATATGTTTAATAAGTTTAAAGTTTAAACTTTATGAACACTCTCTATAGTATTGAATTTATTTGCCAATTGCTAATAGTGTGCATAAATTGAATCTCGTACTTGTTGAACAGATGCTAATTATTTTTGCTCTTAATAATTTATTTTACCTAAATCTAGGAATTGATTTTAAGCCAATTCAAAGAAATAAATTAATTTATTGATAAAAACTTATATTGTACACTGTATACAGTGTTCACGACATCATTAATGTAAAATGGTCAAAATTTAAAACATTAAATAAGTTCTCAAAATGAGTTATTATGTGTAAATCTTATAATAACCTATTAATATTTAATTAATATATAATTAATAGCAGCTAACGTTTACTTCTACATACCCTGAATCCAGCAGCTGGTGAATTTGTCACCAGATAATCCATTTGATTTGTAAACATTAACATCTTTAATCCATTCTGAGAACCGGCTTGTTTGCTTGAAAAATTATATTCCGCTATAATAACAAACGAGAGTTATTATTTAAATTAAATTTTGTTAATTCACCCAATAATATATAATTCTTCAATTTGCATAATTCACCAATAAAACAGAATAAAGACTACAAATAGAATTCAATTAAGCGGATAATAAAATTAGCATGCGTTATACAAACGGAATTTAAATAAAACAAATAATTGGGTAATGAATTTAGTAAATGTTATTCCTTAACTAAAAGGTTATAGGTTTGGTTGCAAGACAAGAAAAAATACTGATAAGATAATAATAATAATTCGAATGATAACATTGAAATCTAATTTATTATGAAATGGTGTTTGCACCACGGTACTAAGCATTGTAAGATTTGACTACAAGTTGCAAAAAAATGAATTATTACCAGAATTGAATGCGAAACAGCCTCCGTTATTAGTTTGAGTCAGTTGAATGACAGATTTATCCAAAGTTGTAGCTCCCCATGAAATCTAAACCAAAAAAGTTATTCAAATTCTGTTCAACTCAAACTGCACTCTTTTCTGCTTATGAATCGGGAACATGAACCTTAAATTAAAATAAAATTAGCAGAGATATTTTTCTAGAATTTACCTTTCTAACAGCTTCATCCCGGGGCTGAGACATGTTGAACCAGATGACATCCCACTCTTTTTGTGTTCTTGGAACATTATTAAACACGGACATGTTCGGAGCAGTTTCGTTTTCAATAACATAGAACTGACTCAACTTTCTGAGATCGTCTTCAAAACCTAAACATCATATATATTGCTTGTAAATTGCAGCGCTTATAATTTTGAACTACATCAAAATCAAATAAAATAAAAATTATAGTATGTTGAATTAGAGTAGTGATTTTTAAGTAAAGAAATGGTAAACTGTAATTAAAATGAAAATTTAAGTAATATAGGTGAACTAGCTAAATTGATAAACGTTTGGTTAATTCATACTTGCAAATTACACAAGCGGCAACTTCATATTTTCGCTACGGAATTAAGCTAAGTATATTTATTTATCATCTATTTTCACATACATAAACATTAATACACCAATGTCGTAAACGCAATATAGAATCAATGTGAAAAAAGAAGCACCAAAGGCAATAAGTGGCACAAATATGGATCCTAAAATAACACAGAATCTGAATATATATTTAACATATTAACAAAGTAAAAACCTAGGTCTCTCGCAACAGTCCTACGAATATAGTTTTCATTGCAGAAAGTTACTTGAGGAAAACGAAGATCTGTAGCCTGAACTATATCCACCGAAGTTGCCGTAGGATGTGACATGTAGTAGTTGATTCGATCTGAAATCTGAAACGCGGCCAGAGCAAAACCGAGCATCACCAAAATCATCCAGATCCATTTCCTCAATGTTGGCCTAGAAGCATCGAATGCTTGCCTAACTCCAATTATGGACACATCCTGAGCGAAATGGTGAAATTTTCTGCGAAGATACTCGCGTTTTTGATCCGACGGGTTTAGCAAAAGATCATCCTGTAAATTTGAGTGATTTAGACCATTCTTTTGGTAACTTTGGCGATTGTATTGTGGGCGGGCAGGCATTGTGATAGATACCAGATGTGTGCATTTATCATAATTGAAAAGAATTCATAATAAATGTAATATTTTTGGAATTTGGCTGCACAGTAAAATAACTAGAGCAACACATAAAATAAAATATTGGATAAATGTTGTCATAGAAAACTTAAATTTAAAATGAATTAAGCTAATATTTTTTCTTAATTCAGAAAATTTACATTTTGTTTAAAATGTACAAAAAGATATGAAAATGATGATTGTTTAAAATGTTTTGTTTAAAATGTTTACAATGAAAGTGTAAATCATAGGTTTTAAAATAATAATAGCTTGTTATACTTAAAATTTTGAGTTGCAGATGTAGGAAGTTTACTAATTATTAAATGCTTGTAATAAAATAATTTGATATCATTAGGCCTACAGTAAAATGTTCGATATTATTAACTAATTTCAATAAAATAATAGTTACACTTTGGATCATTATAAACTATTTAGTATTTATTTACGCAAATAAATGTATTTACTAAAAACTATTTACATAAGCTCAATTATTGTACAAATTAAAACTTTAATAGCTCGGCAACATCATATAGGCCTATATTACATTCATTTTAAAATTCACTATTAATAAATTAACATTAAACTACATAGGCTCTATGAGTTATTACTATTATACATCAATAGTAATTTAAAGAAATGGCATGATCGCTGCTAATTTTACTAATGTTGATTCAATTAAAATTGGAAGATCAATTAACCACGCTTTTACATCAAAATGCATCGAACTTAATCTTTTAATAGGGCAGCACAGTTCATACGTGAGACTGCCGACATTTATCAAATCTTGCATTAAAAAGCTAAATATTAGATAAATTATAATCGTTACTCTTCCATTATAAAAAATATAGATCAAATACAATTCACTTGGATGTTTGTTGAATAAAGTGCAGTCTGAATCAATTATATTTTTCACTACATTAGAGTACTTGGCTAAAATATGTGTTTGTTGCTTAAAATGTATGGTCTCTCGATATAAGGTTATCGGGTATATTTGATTATGGGAGAGTACTACGACGCCACAAAAATCATTAACTCTTAATTGACATTAAAATAAATTATTGCTCTATGTAGTACAAAAGATCCTCTTTGAGGAATCATTGGACATCCTATGACGTCCTCAGTGCATTAAATTCAAAATAATAAATATTTCAAATTACAATTATCAATTTTAACGATGTAAAACATTATGCAGATGTGGAACGATAACATGTTTTATAACGATGACATTAATATGTCTCGTAATGAAAATATTTTTATATTATAGTATTTTGTCAAAATTAAATTAATATTTGTCAACTGCTGTTTATCAAATAACAAGTTAACACACAGCAATTTTGATGAAAGCTATGTAATATCAATATAGGAAAACACCAAGATAAAAAAAATCGTAAAAATTGTACAGTATAGAAACTATTATTGTTAGTCATTTTGTTGAAACAATTAATGAGATCATTGTTCTTATATGTGCTTATTCATACATATGCAATAAACTATTCAACTAAATAAAAAGACACTGATAGAAGAGATATGACTAATAGATAGCTTTGTAAAAAAAAATAATATGAAAATTAAGTAACAGATAACAGAGCTAAAATATGTTTTGCGCCGTTCACAAAAACTGCATTAACATTAAGAGCAATTGTGTAATGAAAATAATATTTCAAACAACTAGAGTAGGTACTAAATTTTCGTTAATCAATGTTAATAAATTTAAATTATTTAATATCAATCATATTTAAGTATTACGTTATTAAGTCATTTATTCCTACACTATTTACATATTAAGATCTGAACCTTGTTCTTCAGAGACAATAATATTATTCAATTTTCTTTAGACCTCATTTAATGGATACACTTTTTCTTTCTTAAAACTGAAACGACTTCGCAATTTAATTCGAAACCATTCGACTATCAAATGACAAACGAATTCGCCCACTTCGAACACTGTGAGTAGAGTAGCGCCGAGAACCAGGCCCAAAGCTCCGCCCATGTCGCTCAGCAGAGCCATGAAATTGTAGGCGGCACTGATTGTAATGTAGTTGTAAGACAGAGTGGAATAGTAAATGTTAACTGTCACATAATTTCTATTTTGTTCTGAAGGGGATGTTTTAGTCTGTTTTTGGATTGTAGACTGAACGTTTTCGGATCGTTGAGTTTGGGCAATATTATAAATATAGCGAGTACGGGAACACTCAGGAGGACAATTACATAGGATCTTTGAGTCAGAATTATTCATGAATAGAGAAATATAGGAATGCGCGTGACAGCTTATGATTTCCAAGAGATTACAGAATCGTTGACTACCTAGTTTGTAATAAAATGAATAGTAAGAAAATAGTAAGTGAATAAATGATAAGTAAATACATTCATGGACATCATTTGGGTAAAAGTATCCAATGTATGAATGTATACATTCAGGGACGTCCCACTGCTGTTTGAAAGCATTTATTTTTATATACATTCGAGTTAATCTTAAGTACTTTCTCATTCCCCACCACCCCCCCCCCTCCCTCTGGAAAAGGCAAGTTACTAATAATATACTGAAAAAATAGTTGTAATAGCAGAATAATGAAACTAAGACAATGACAGCTGAAAAAGAAGTACAGTTGCAGAATAAAAGACGTAAAAACCTAACAAAATTGTTTCTTATTTTTGGAAACATATTTGTCTGCCCCGCCCCCTAAACAACGTTAAAATGACGTCTCTGTATACATTGCAGGCAATATTAAGGAAGTTTAACATATGGAATAGAAATGATGCCATTTTCTTTTATTAGTGAAATGAAACTATTTTCACAAACACAAAACAGTTAATATTAAGATCAAGCTTGAAAGAAGACTAAAATGTTAACGCGGAACTTTTATACAAACTTACACAAGCGATGATAGCTTTGAATGGATTAGAATAAACCATTATTATAATGCAAATATGTTTTAAGTATTTCGAAAGCTTTCCGTATCTGGTTTTATTAAAATACAATATACTTAGTTATGTTAACCATAACTTTACGACAAATTAAAATGTGTGAGGCACGCTGCTTTTTAAAAAAAAATTGTCATTGGCCCACCAGTGAAAAAGTTTTCACACCTCACAATTATATCTGTAAAGATAGTTTTTTACAAAACCTGGCATAAATTTCAATCTGCAACCGCATATATCTCCCAATATTTTCCCTTGACATTCGTAAATGCATTTCGACATGCTATATTCTGGCTTGTCCAAACAATCGCTATAAGGACTTGGAAGTTGTGTGCTCTAAACAGCAAATGTATTCAAATCTATTAGCATCATTAACTGTCTCTTATATTATTAATTAATCTTTCTTAAGCACATTGAGAGTTAGTAATTACGTTTAATTTTTATTAATCAGTTAACAAGTTGTTTTTGAAAGAATATTTCACTATTATATAAAAAAATCAAGGTCTAGCTAATGATCATTGGTTACAAATCAGTCAACTACCTTTTCAACAGAAACAGAAACTGATGTATAGACTCCGGGTCCAACAGGAAATCCAAACTCTAGCATGCGTGGAGTCTCATCTGGATCATGAAGCATCATCTGCAAAATAAAACTTTGTTTTACTAAGATCGCTTCGAACCTTTTTAAAAATTTAAACACGCTATTTATAAGAATTTGTATTTTTTCAAATACAAGTATAAATAAATTTTACCCGAAATCCAGCAGCCATTGAATTTATTAAGAGGTAATCATCTTGATTAACAAATAAAATCAGAGTTAGCCCTGTATGAGAACCGGGTTGAATTGAAGTGTAGTTGAATTCACCTGACAAAAGAACCAATTAATGCTTTCTGTTACAAATTACCACTTTTTAAATTAATCTATTAATAATTCAACTTTAAAGTATTATGTTCAATGTTTTAATAATTAATTTAACATGCATACCAAGTATTACTTAGACAATATATTGCTGTTCTATGTACCATAACTGTTCCATATTATAATTATTTATGTTACCTGAGTTAAAAGTAAAGCATCTTCCCATATTTGTTTCCACATTTTTAATTGTTGACAGTGGTAGAATATCCTTTCCCCACTTAATCTGCATGAGTGTTATTAGTTTAATCTTAATACTTTTAATTCATGATCAAGTTTCAGGATGTAAAACACTAAAACAATCTGGTAAACTTTGTCATTTTATTTTTGTGATTATAAACTGCTATATTTCCAAATTATATCGAGAATAGACTATTAAGAAATTGTTTCTACATTTGGTGTGTATATTATATACATAATAAATAATGGCTAACAACAACACATATTTTATATCAAAATATGCATTATTCCATGAATTTAAGAAAAAGGGAGCATTTTTATACATTTCTTGTAGCACAATGGTTTATTTATAATATAATGTTACCTAGGCCTATTAATCTTTGAAATAAGTTACTATTTAAGAATTAAAATTATGCCTAAAGCTCGATTTACTCTCATCCTTAAGGAGCTTGCGGAAGCGGAAAAGTGCTAAATTTCGACTTAAAATCTGCTTACGTTGTTTTTAACGGAGACACTTTTGCTTCCGTTAAAAACAACGTTTTCGCTTCCGCTCGACCGCAGCCAGCCGCTTCCGCAACCGCTCGAGCTTAAAGTTGTTCTTACCTAAGAGCATTTATTCTCTCACGTTTCCGCAA
>JAQIXG010004048.1:0-13574 GCA_034700105.1 Oconnorella tubifera | reverse complement strand
CTAGCTATAATACAGCTATACTCGATATAATTGCCCTGTATCATTTCTGTATCAAGAAAAAATTACCGGGGGGGGGGAAATGTCCGGGGGGGGAAATGTCCTGCACTCAAAATTAATTATATTAATTTAACAATGATATTAATAATTATTATTATGACAATTACAGTGCCTAAAATTAAGGATGTATTTTTTATGAGATTTTTGTCATAGTACAACATACAACGCAGAGACTTGAATTATAAAAGAACATCGAGATGTCTGAATCAGTAAATGGAATGAAAGTAGAAATGACTGATGTGAAAGATAGAAAAGACATTGAAAAAGACTTTAAAAATGAAAATAAAGGGGAGGAGTTACGAGAAGCAGTTGCAACAGGAAATGAGTTGAAAGTATTAGAAATGATTCAGTTGCATGATAGTGCAGGATTAGTGAATAGTCAGAACGCTATGAATGGATGGTAAGCTTAAAACTTATATTCAAATCTAAGTTAAAAGAGCATTATGATAAGTATTTTCTTTAAACACAAAAAAACTAATTTTCTTTTATTTTTTTCTTCTCTGAAATTATGATTTAAAAACATTTTGAAATTAATGTGTTTTCCAATTTCTGCATTTCTAAAAACAATATATTTAGATGCGGTACATTTAAGGGTTAGTGTTATGGGTTAGGGTTAGTGTTAGAGTTAAGGTTAGGGTTAGGATTAGGGTGAGGGTTAGGGTTCAATTTGAATAAGAAAGTGATTACTTTATTACTTTTGTTCTTTTTGCATCAAATCATCTAAGGTCTATCATTTTTCTGGACATTTTGTCCGTGACATCTTGTCTGCGGATATTTTATTCTCATACCATTTTGTGTGTGACATTTTGTCCGTGACATTTTGTCCGCGGACATTTTGTCCTAGTACCGTTTAATTTATATTTACACTACGAATAGATACACCAACGTTCGTCCTGCAAATGGATCATTGAATTTTTCTTTTAGTTTGTCAATTTTTTATTCTGCAGTTTATTTACATAAAATTTTTGCAAATTTATTAATTGTATTTTTTCAAGTTAATGAAATATAACTAGATTAATATAAGTTTTCAGTGTTTTTTTAAAGTCTCTTGCTCAATGTATTTGCTATTAAGTGCAATACTCCTTTGAATTTATTGCTTATTCTAAATATTTTTTGTAGGACAGCATTGCACTGGGCGTGTAAACGTGGTCATGTTTCTATCATTAAAATTTTGTTGCATCACGGTGCTGATGCAAATGTTGTAAATCTTAATGGAGAAACCGCTGCTCAATTGACTACGAGTCAAGATATTCATTTATTACTCGGAGGTCTAGAACCAGATCTAAATCTAGATCTAGATTTTACCAGTTTATACCTTTTAATATTTAAGAGATTTTAATTGATTTATTAAAATCATCTGTGCAATGTTTTTATCTGTACAATTTATCGACTGTTTGGATTTCAAACTTGATATAATATTTTTGCATTTAATTTGATGTAGCTTTTTAGATTTAATTGTTGACATTTTATAAATCGTTACTATTATATAATTTTTATTGTGTAATGTAATTTATTGTATTTTTTTAAATTTGAATTTGAAATTTATTTTCAATGTAATGTTAACTTAATTATGGATTTTCTTAATATTTTTCTTTATGAACAACCTTATAAGAAGCTTTGCGTTGCGTGGGATTTACAAAGTTAACGAGCAGATTACTGTATACTTTAATTAGTGTTTTTGTATATTAATTTTGCAACAGTTTTACATCAGTATCTTCTACAGATCATATCGCCACATTTCATTTATTCATCAGAATTTTCTTCTTTTACAATAAAATATATTTTCGTTAAAAATTAATATCTAATATATAATTTATAATTTGCAATAAGATTTCAATATTAGCATTCATCTTTCTAATATTATTTACTCTATTTCTTGTTTTGTCAGGATCAGTATCAACTAAACGGAATAAAAATACGGATACACAATTACCTTTTGTTCCTAACTATATGGTCAATCCTGTTTTTCCGTATACATCTACCGTCACAAAACAACCAACAGTTGTGGCAAGTCCAACCAAGAGTCCATATCAGGCACCACAAGCTTCAGCTTCAACTAATGCATCTTCTGCCGAGGTTTCATTTAGCAATGGTAAGTTTTAATAAATTACAAGATAATCTGTAGAATGATTGATTTTGAAACGCATAAGCTCAGTTGGTAGCCTGTTTGCACATCAATCGATGAGTATTGGATTCAATTTGTATAAAATTGTGAAAAAATGGTCAAATAATTTTATATCATAATGTAATGTTGTATATGTCAAGCATCTTATCTTAGATAAGTTATCTGACAGAGCTGAAATTAAATTCTATAAGATAACAATTAACTAAGTTTGAATAAAAAGAATACTGCGATACGTAAGGCATTAATTGTTCAGGCTTGATTCACTAATGCTTTAAATGCATTAATTGATCAGGTGGCTAGATGGTGTTTTCTTTGTATATTTGTGACTAGGATTTTTGTTCTAATCTGACATTAAATAAAAACTAAATAATTACTCGGACTTAATTGAATAGTCATACTGCTCATTTAGATAATATAATAGAGTAGATCTTATATTACTCTTTGAATGTAAATCACAGTGAAATTCGTCACTTTCTATATTTCTAAACAAAATCTGTGAATAGTATACATATCTAAATAGAAGTATACATATTTATTAATTATAAATAATATAAATTGTATACATATTTATTAATTATAAATTTCTCATGATTCATATTTTATTTTACATCGAATATGCTATATTTTTCTTTGCAGATATTCTGTTACGTATTCGCATAGCAGAATTATATGACGATGATTACTATGAGATTGATTTTCCTCTATCGCCCAGTTCTACTTTCAAAGACCTGCTTAAAATTATGTGCGAAGAATTGCATGTTGCTGAATCTAAGGTTAAAAAAATAAGAAAACTTCCAAATATCGTGGTTAGAAAAGATCGTGATGTTCAGAGATTGACAAAGTTTGATAAATTAGAACTTGTGCTGCATCCTTAGTTAGATTTTTAAATGTTTTGCAGTAATTTTATTGTATTGTTTGTGATAAAATAAAAAAGACTATATTTCACTTTATAAGTTTTCACTTGAAATACTAAGTTGCCATATATTGACTATAATGTTATTTTACATTATAAAGACATCACAAAGGTCTTGTTTAATATATCTTTCAAAATATTGTCATAAAGACTGATTTTGATGATTTGTTGAGACCAACTAGCAGTAGTTTAGCTAAAATAATATATTTAGATATGTAGATGATGATGTACAACATAATGCTAATGTATAAGTATATCTATGTTGCCAAAAAATAGTTTCAACTTTTCAGTTAAGTATGTGCTAGTTAAGTAGCATTTGCAATCGGTAATGTTACAACTTGCTAAATTCTCATCTCTGTGTATACTGAAACAGATTTATGCTTAATAAAGCTGATTTAATAATTTTAAGTTCCTATAATTGGCAGATATAAAAATATCCCAAAAGCTTTCATATGTAGTGTTGAGCTGAATTTTACTCATAAAAGCTAGAGTGATCAAAAAATAAAATTGTCACCTAAAGTGATTTATGGTATTTACCCTGTTGTCTATGCCAATTTTGATAATATTCTATGTTTATCAAATTTTCTGAACAGTATATGGATAGAAATTTGATAGTATAAAGAAATATTATGCAGGGTTTATCTCCAACTTTAAGTTAAGATAGTTGTCAACTGTTAGCGCGAAATTTCAATTGTCTTTGAAACTTGAAAACAATAATAAATCATTTCTTTGGTAGCCATTTCAATTTTGATTATTGTGACTTTCAATGCTGTATAAAAATTGAACTTGGTATTATATATTTGAAATATCTTTAAACATATTGAATCAGATTTAGATTCATAAGCGTAAAAAGCAATCTGATTCACAAAGTATGTTTATGCAAATGTTTATATTGTTTTTATTTTAAAGGACAATATTACATGACATATAATATATTATGAAATTAAAACCTGTATCTATGATACATAATAAATCAGATTAGCATTGAGGCAATTTCTAATGACAGTACAGTGCAAGACAAGCAAAACATAAAGTAAATGCAAATAACATAAATCAATAATTACTGTAATAATTTTACAAGTTACACATTATAATCATCATTCATTGTTACTTAATGTCTTTCTTCTTTGATCTAATAATTATTGTAATTGAACAAATTATATAAATCGCATAACTGTTATTATATTTGATCATAAATTATAATAGACTGGATTTAAGTGTGACTAGAAGAATAAAGATTTGTAATAAAACTGCCTCTGACTGTGTCATGTTATGTGTAGGGACATATTTTAAATATAAGTCAAAATTATATTCATTTTGTAATGTGATATTAAAGCTCAGTGTTTAATATTTTGTGAATTATTATGATTAATCAATTGAACGGATATGGTTTTTTGTTATCAGTGATAAGTAATAATATTGTAAGTTACTATGGTCCATAATTATTGCGATTCTGATATTTCTGTAATAATGTGCAAGAGATTCAACAATTATGCTATTTTTGCAAGAAAATTAGCCCTAAATAATTGTTTACTAGTTGAGGATGCAGATATCTATAGAATTACAAGGCAATTATCATTTAAACGACTGAAATAACAATAAATTAAATAATTTGATGGCAAGATTATTTCCATAAAACAGTTTCAGTACTAATATCGTTAAAGCTCAGTGCGTGGCTGTGATTTTTTTGATTTTTTTTTCTTGTTACCGGTGCATTCACCTAAAACGCCCTTTCCATGACATAGCTTGTCTTCCAGTGATTTCCTTTTTGTAGGTTCACTGATATAGAGTTTATAGATGGCTTCTTCCCCCAATTCTTCCACCAAGCTAAGGCACATTACTTCTAACCTATTCACAAGATGCAATAGAATAATTTAACCTTTCTAGTAGAGTGTAAAGTAAGTTTCACAAATTTATTGAAACTGACTCTTCAAATTGAAACTGGCTCTTCAACTGTACAGCAACAAAATCTGAATTTAATAAAAACTTAATATTTTAATTCTAAATCACTTGTTGTATTATAATGCAATATTAGATTTTAATGTTATTTAAATATATGATACATTTGAATTTAAAACTGCATCTCATTACAGTAAGATAGCTAAATGCAGCTGCAGACTATTTATACTTAAATAGCAGAAGGCTTCATCAGTTACTGAGATGCTGTTTTACATCATTACAAATCATATGATGCTAAATTTACTATTGTTTGTTCATTTGCTGTTAATTTGACATTATGCTCCAGATGGCCTTCTTTCATTAACTCGGTACTTTAGTAATATTATAGACTATAGAGTTACTGATGCTATTTAATTGTAAAACCTTGTACAATGTTAATTTCTTGTGCGGAATATGTACAAGTAATAATTCTACATTATATAAAATGCATCCTCTGAATGATCACATTCCATGACATACAATACCTTTACTAAAGTATTGTGCGATTATGAAGTATAATTCCAACTTTATTAAGTCAATTAATAGGCCCCTAATGTTTTCTTTATCACATGTAATCTTGAATATCTTCTTAAGGGCCGCTTTACAGTAGTTAATGTTTTTCATGGGCTTCAAAACCTAAATGCTTTTCCTTACCTCAGAATTTTCCTTCTTGCATGAAGTATTTAAGTTACAAGGGCCCGATTACATAAATACATCGATTCACCATTAAATATACCTCGATGAACTCAAAGCATTGAGTGGCTCCATAAATTATATAATTTAGAAGCATAAATCTTCACCATAATAAGCATGTTTCCGTTTGTTTACTATTATGTGAGCGCTGTGTGTTCACTATTTATGCATTCTAATTTAACGTTATAAAATATAATGCTCCTATTTCAATAACATGTAGCAATTTCTTCTCGAAACTTGATAACCAGACTTAGTGAAAATGTTTATTGGACGTTACTCCTACAATTTTTTATACTTAAACTAATGCTTGCAATGTTTATCAAGAATAAAGTAATAGTAATAATTCTTGAAATATTTAAACCTTCCTGGCCACATTCCTCCTCCACTAATTATTCCTGCCTCGTCCTGGGCATCCAATCCATCGCCAGTCAATTTGTTCACACCGGCTACTTCCTTCAGACCATAACTGAAATAGTTGACAGGCTTGATTATAATACACAAAAATACTTGTACGAAAATATAGGTCTATTTTGCATGAAATAATAATGATATGTAATCAATTGATATAAAAAAAAAGTTTGCAAAGAACTTTGAATGCGGTCATTCATTAATATTATACTTTTTCAAATTTCCTTGGACGCTATTAACTTTAAAGATAGAAGCACTCAAAACTTAATATTGATAATAAATTCACATAATAGCGGCTCATTGATAAAATAGAGTATTGAAAGTATTTCATCCGAACTTAAACGTCAGCTTACTGTTGAAAAGTGTCGTGATGACAAATGGATTCCACCAATTCGATTTGTTCAGATTCTGGAATCTTCGACGTACGTTGTTTATTTTTTATACTGAACTCCGTGAACTTGGTATAAAACTGAAATCATACCAGAAAGCGTCTATTGCAATAGGCTGTACGAAAAGACCCAATACTTTGCGTCTCAATTGGCCAACTATAATTCTATATCACTCGGATTTAGAATACTATTTATTGTTACATTTAGAGCAACGGGCTTTAATTTTGGCATCAGACAAAAACCATTTATATTAATTCATGACAATCTTATATAAGTTATTTGTACTATCTTTAAGAAAGAAATTAGTTTAGATAGTTATGGCATGAGATTGAGCAATTGATGTGCAATTCTTAATTTCGGAAGAGTGCAATTCTGAATTTCAGAAGTGTATCGAACTAGATAGAGATCGTAGCATTATTATCTTCTAAAACAGTGTAAATTTTAAATTATAGTTATAAGTTTACTCAAATATCCTAGATCTACACTCTACTCTGAACTACTGTATTATACGCCTAATATTATTATATCAACACAACCAACCTGATACGCTATAGCTTTACAGGCATCACACTTCATCGAAGCCGGCAAAAAACGACTGTGCGATTCTTCTTCCGACAAATCTGGAGTTTTAAAAGTCATCTTTGTCATTCCATCTCCTCCTATAACTGGACCCTTTTCACCACAAGCCACCAACATCAGAGTACAAAAGACGACTAGACCGACACATAATAATACTGTATTCATATTGCATAAACTGATCTTGCCTGTCTAGGGTGAATTCACAACACACTGTCAGACAAACATTATGTAGTAGGAAATTGAGATATCAACTAATTGTAATTCATCGCCAAGGAGGCGTGAGTCTTGTTTACACTCGTTTGCCACGTGTATTTAAACGATAGGCCAGTGCTGCAGCATTTTGATCAACTGCGAGCGTTTGATTAGCCTCAGCTATTAAAAAAAGCTCGTTATGTGTGCTATCACAGAGGCGAAGCTCAGAGTGCACAGTAGGAGTACAACATGCCTCTTGTAGTATTTTTTTAGCAGTTTTGTCGTTACGGCATGTACAGTGTACACCTTTAGCTTACATTCCGGAAGCAATTGTGGAAACATTTTTAAAGCAACGTTAGCCTAGTAGCTTACGAAATGATCTGTACTAGGCAATTGTTTGAAGATCTTCTCAGTTCCTGCTTGAAATTGAATTACTAGTAATATTATTAAAGTTGAACTATTTGTCAACCCCCCCCCCCCTAAAGTTTTTAATTTGTAATCTAGCCACTAACACCAGTACGTGATACAATTTGATTTGTTCTAATTTCAGATTTTGTCTATAAATATACCAGATTAATTTGACATAACTTTGATTTAATGGAGTATTTTACTTTTTTAATGTATATTATAGCTACAGTATTTGCTCCGGAGAGGGGGGTTGCATATATAAAATGACCAAATAATTGGTTTACTGTAAGCGTAACAGAACTAAAATTACACGGTCACATCTAAAAAATATTGATTTCAACTTTAAATACAGTGATATCATTTTAGGATTTTTGCTATAATAAATCTGTAAAATATATTAAGTTCAAAAGACTGTTATTAATAATAAAGATACAACGTTTACGGTTTACAGAATAAATTTGCATATATAGAAATAATTGATAATTTAACAATAAAGAAGACAACACATAAGAAAACATTGCCAGTAGTGCAACTGAGAGTTTGACACTAAACATTTTCTGCAATCCAATTAAAGCTCGCCACGTCGCCCAGATCTTCTTTTCATTTGATCGCTTTGCACTCTTCTAACGTCCTCAGCTGAAGGTTTGCCCGTTCGACTATGACGCATTCGCTCCATTTGTTCTTTCTGTAGTCGCCTCTTGTCACCATTAATATCTCCACGAGGGTCACGAGGACCTGGTCGCCTTGGAGGTGGTCGAGTTTGTGTACCAGGATGGGATCCGGGTCTTCTCGGAAGTTCTCGAGTTGATTCCTCATGATGTCTTCTGGGAGGAAGTCGAGTTCTTTCTTGTTCTTCTTTCTTCATCGTTGGTGACATTTTACTATTCTCACGTCCCTGAGGTGCTTCAGTGTTTTTCTTAAAATCTGGGATGTTATTATCTGGATTGTTTATTTCACTTTTGCTACAGTGACTCAAAATGCCATTTCCAAAACAGAGCATATTTTCTAGTGACTGTTTGTCATCACGATATCTTTGATAAAACCGATAAATGCCTTCCTCTCTGTGCTCATCAATAATACTTAAGCACATCTTTTCTAACCTTCACAAAATAAAAAGTCACCATTTAAGTACTACGATTAAATATTGAAATATATTTAAAACTCGCAATAGGCCTACTAGGTTTTTTATTGGTTATTAATTTATTATTTATCAAACGGATACGGTATATCCTAAAAGGTAGTAATTTAATTATAATCTTCAGTATTTGACTCTTATATATTCTAAAAATGTCTTCCACAGTCAACTTAATCCATTATATTATATTTGAATAATTTCGGTCAAATCTTATATTGTAAAATAAATCTTTATATAACTTGCTTATTTTATTGTTTTGAATACAATACAAATTTATAAAGAGTAAAATTCATATAATCTTAAAATTAACATATTAGCTTCGTCTAGACCATCTTTCTATCTCTATTTCTGAGATGAGATCTCAATATAAATCCATTTTCTTAACGCCTACCGTGTCGACCATTTCCCCCCTGTAGAGGTCATAGCAAATACATCCTGTGTCGCTAATCCATCGCCAGACAATCTATTTACTCCATCAACTTCTTTTAATCCATAACTGAAATAGCAGAATAGCCTTAAATTTGATAGCGTTGCAAATTGAATTCGATATAAGCCTAATGATTTTAATAAACAAAGCGGATTTGTATTCGACTAACTGTTTCTTTAAGGCTCCGAAACTCAAGAATATATACTCATATTAATCAAGGGCCTTTGTTAATTTGTATTTTTTTTTATTGCACCATTGCGTATAAGCATATCTAAAAATATAAAAACAAAGATCCAATGACTAAAGCCCGTGCATATATGAAAAAGTCTTGCTGTCAGACACAGTCAGTCATTTTAGGACCTATACAAACAAATAAAAAAATGATTAAACCAAGGAAAAGTGAAGGCACGTTTTCTTCGTTTCGGAATATTTGAAGACTGTAAATTATTGCAATGGAAACATTAGAAAGAATGCGTACTTTTCGAACGTCTGTGCTCGGCATGTAGATTCTGCCATCTCGACCATCTCAGATTCTACAATATTTGACGCAGAATTTTTCCTTTTTGCAATAAAAGCTGTTAATTTTGTTTGAAACTGAAAAAATAAAATAAAATAATGATATTATCAATCTACAATTTTTAATATGATGCTGACTTGCGATTCGACAGTCCAAAATTCAATAAAAACTTAGATCTACTGTAGCATATTATTCAGAATAAGCCCTACTCGTTTTCCATCACCGAAAATATAATATAAAAAATTGTAGGTTTAGATCAGTTTAGTGGATTTAACTCTGAATTTGATATTCGTGTTCAGTCCATGTATGCCTATTATAGCAACATTAACAATAAAAACGAATGTATAAAAAAGGTAATATAAATTAAATTATAAATGCAATAAATTAAGGCCATTATATATCTAAAGACGGATCCTGTCTTTTCAATCTAGGGGAGATGGAGCCATTTTTAAATCTCAAAATTATATGCCATAGTATTTTTTAATCATATTCTAAAAAGTAAATTCTGGATTAAATCAGCATCAGACTGCATGCGAAGGGAAGTTGTAAACCATTATCGGAGGAACTGACGATAATGACAAATAGATAATGACAAATAATAGGCATACCCTCAAAACCTGGATCAATTCTTAATTGTATATATTAATAACTGTCTTAAAATATATCTAAAATTAATATGCTGTTAATTTTTATAAACCCATAGGAATGTGTTTTTTGAAAAATTACAAACCTGATAAGAAATGGCCTTGCACGCATCGCATTTCATCGATTCAGGAAGAAAATCGCTTTCCAATTCCTCTTGGCTCAGAGTCGGCGTCTTTAGCGATAAACCTTCTTTTCCAATCTCTCGAGCCGTTCCCTCGCCTTCAATCATGACAATAAAGATGAGGTAAAAAACGACAGAAGTTAAGATCAATGCATGCATTTTTTAGTGATAGGCAATAGTCTAGTTAATGTTTAAAAATGTTTATATAAAATGAATACAAGTTCTGTTCAAATGAAAACGATTGTTCCATGATATTTTGTGTGAATAATGCCACGTATTATAGGCACTACTATTGAATAATATAACAGTGTTTGCGCCATTATCGAACGCTATCAGGAAAAATCTACTATTAAAACAGATCTATCTAATTTGCACATTTCAATCAATAGATGTGATGAAAATAATACAATGCATAAAATTAATTAATTGAGTATTATGATCAAGCCTACTGGCTTGGAAGCTAGTCCACAAGCATGGATAAAGAGAGGGAGACAAACGGTCACATACCCCATCAAGAGCTCTCCTTACATAGACAATATTTTACTTTTGAAAATATTTCTTACAATATTATGCAAAATTACATAACGTTGCAATATAAATTATACTGCAACGTTATATAATCTTGCATAGCCTAATATTGTACCGGTAGTTGTCTTAGAAAGTGCATTAAATTTTTTCTCTACAACAATGCTAATCTAAATGCAAAGCATAAAGCTATATATTACCTTAGATTTAAGCTGCGAAAAAGACTAATGATATCTTTGGGACTAACTACTGTAGCAACGTAATCATTAAAAGTGGATAAACGGCACATGTGACACTTGTGGCACTTGTGTTTAACAGATATAGCCTATATCTGTTAAACACAACAGAGTTACATAAATGTACCTACAATGAAATGATTCAGATATCAATAAGAAATCTATTCAATTCATCGTAATTTAAACTGCTGAAATACGACAATTTAATGAAATTATTTGACCATGCAAGATATATTTGACGAGATCGCCAGTGGATGATAATTATAATGAATTATTCATAGGAAAGGTGGTTCATTTTTGCAGTGCATTACGACAGCAGTCAGAACAGGATTGTTGCAAGACAGCATTGAGTGCTGTCTTACATAGTATGTTGCAAGACAGCACTCAATGCTGTCTTGCAACATACTATGTAGCTTTGTTTAGAAGAGTTAGGCTAGAATTTTCTAAACAATATGCTTTAATTAAATTACAGGCTTATCATTTATTGTCACAAAAATTAGCTAGTTATAATAATAATTATAAATAATATGAAAGCATATATAACGAAATAATGATGCTACCATCAATTACATACACAACGAAATGTCCAATCCCATGAAACACTATAGTTATAACAGTGTCACCTGAATTATTTTTCAATATTGCGTGCAGTTTTGAAGATTATTTTAGATTAAAAATTAAATTATTATCATTTCTCTAATTATCGACTCCAAAGATAAAATATAATGAACAAGTCATTTTTGTTACTAAGCTGGGTTTCTAAAGACGCTATAATAATTGCGCGCTAGCAGAATGCTTTCTAAAATTAAATATTTTGTTTTGTTCTTTATATTATTTGTAATAATTTCTTTGGAATACGCCAATTGTTTGTCAGTTCAGACGTACTGTACTTACTTTAATAATCGATTACCTCAAGCACAAACGTCTCTCAGTAAATGTCAGTGGTTTCAAAACAATAGTTGTTGTTTAGATACAGATGTAAGTGTAGGCCTATTGTATGGATTTATAGTTTTTTGTTAAATTCTAATCTTAATTCAATAATTTGTAGCGTTTGTTCATTATTTTGACAGGGCGTATAATTTCGTTTAGACCTTATTAAAACATTTCTCCTGGTGTAATTTAATTATGGTTAAATTAGTATGATCGTGTATTGATCTATTAGGGGTTATAGATATACCGAATTTATATACGGTAAGTTTATCATTACTTTTTGACAGATTGTTAGAATATTTCCAACTGCAAAGGCGCTCTCAACCATCAGTATGATGAAAATAAGTCATCTGTGTACGAAAAATCTCGAGTTACTGGCTTGCTTCATTTGTGCCCCTTCACAAAATCTGTTCTTTATTAATGATGAGCTTACAATATGCCAGTCTTTTTGTACAGGTCATCACTGTCATGGTCACTATTTATATCACCATATTAATGATATCATTCTTATTTTTGACTTCTTGACCTTGGTGGAAGAATTAATAATAATGTTTAAATTTGTAGATTTTGAGCCTATAGTATTATATATACTTATATATTGACTGGTTATTTCAAAATTACACTGAGAAGCATTAGCTGTAAATCTGTGAATTTAAATTCTTGTATTTTATTACAGCCTGTCTGTCCAAATGTAAAGTTGTAGACACTCAACATTGTAGATTTGTGCTTATTATACACTTGAATTATTTCTGCAGTATCACTATCTAGCAGATTTTAGCATTAAACTGTAATGTTTTTTATGTTTATGACAGATTTCTATGATTCCTGCAGTACTTCAGTGTTGGATGGAGGTGGAGAGTCATACTCGGTAGGATCACTTTATGCCAACAGCGAGCTATTCTGTCGAAGTCGTAGTTTTAATGTAGTGGCGTGAGTTTCGGTCTTTTTTGAGTTTTTTACACTTTCTGTCTTGTCTTATATTTTGTTTTTATGTATAGTTCTGACTTGTTGACAGAGATTATGATGCTGTGTTTATATCATGTGCTAATGCATGCTAATTGCTGAATTACTGCAGTTTCTAGGCTCGAAAACTGCATTGAATTTTGGTTATAATTCTTACTCTCATTTATTAAGATTAAATATTATTTTGTAACACAACCTGGATTATTTTTTATTTTCTATTCCAGTACAAGCGGCGTTAGAAGCTGCCATATTTTACAAGTAGTTAAATTTTATTAAGATTTTATATATTTTAAAATGCGACTTGCTTTGGCGGTGCAGCGGGGGAATGCAGCGGCAGTGCTGGGAACTTTTGGGACAGTTTCCCAAGACACTT
>JAQIXG010004047.1:0-13576 GCA_034700105.1 Oconnorella tubifera | reverse complement strand
TATTTTAACCGTAGGTCTTGAATAGATAGAATAGTTTATTGCGTGAACGTGAGATTTTTATCATTAATATACGCCATACAATTTATTGTAACCTGTCTTTCCCTTCCCAATAATTGTATTCCGATTTGTGATTTTTAATTTTTCGTCTTTATTGTTGTAAAATGAAATAAAATAAATAAATAAATTCCCCGCCATTATCATTGCCGTTTAAATGCTATATATCAACAAACTCATCCGACCTCAACATAACCCCTGATTGACCTAAATACAACCAATCAGAGAGCGGATAACAAATAAATCGATACATAGCTAAAATTTGGCTAAACGCGTCTCCTGAAACGCATTTCAGCAAAATTTTAGTTAAACTCCAAATCTGAATATTGCTATGCATCGATCGTATGTATCTCTTCTGGAGCAGGCGGTAATTGACTGAATATTGAGTATTAATTAATTTGAAAACTAGTTTCTGAATTAGCTGACTAATTGACGCATTAATTAATTGATAATTAATTATTTAGTATTTTAGATTTTAGTTCACGTGCTAATTGACTGATTAATTTATTATTAATTAATTAATTAATTAATACTAGTATATTAAATAACTGAATAATTTTAAATTTTTTGCAAATTTTTAAATTTTTCAGTATAACGGTGTGGAGGGGGGGCAGCATCCTTCTCAATTTGACCGCCACGCTGAGAGATACGGTGGGGGGGCAGGGGGTCAGTATGATGGTCAGTGGGGGGAGGGGGAGGGAGGGACGAGGGGGGACAAGACCACCACCAGGACGTACACAGACGAACACGGGAATGTCGTCACCGAAGTGTGTAACGTCACATCAGCACAAATTAATAAAGATATAGTTTGCTATTGATAATTATTGTATAATAATAATAATAATATTAATAATAATAATAATAAATACTAAATAACAATAATTAATAAATAATTTACTAAAGAATTTTTAATTTTATATATTTAAAAAAAATCTGATTTTGTTTTACTGCGTGAGAATAAATAGATGTTGAATGATACGTTTGTGCTGATGTGACGTTTGTTGTATTTGTCCGCAGCATCGCACGGAGAGACACGGAGTTATAGAGACAAAGATAGAGAAGAGACAACAAGCGACGGGTGGTTATGTAGACGACTTTGATTACGATAAGGTAACGCGTTATGAGGAGCTTTTATTTCTATTTAATACTAGTTATTTTTATACTCGGTGTTTGCCCCCCCGTCATTCCCAAATAAAAATGATTGACTGCTCTGCTGAGTTAAGAGTGAAGCGTTCACTCATCACTTGATTAATACACACACATAGTTTATAACGAGTCAGTAAATAGTCGCATTTGTGCTGATATGACGTTAAGAGTGAAACGTTCACTCATCACTTCATTTATACACACACACAGTTCATAACGCGTCAGTAAATAGAGATGCATTTGTGCTGATGTGACGTTAAGAGTGAAGCGTTCACTCATCACTTCATTTATACACACACATAGTTCATAACGCGTCAGTAAATAGACGCATTTGTGCTGATGTGACGTTAAGACACTGCTGATGTAATATTAAGTGACAATTACCTGGGTATAATGGGCGAGGCGCGTTAAAATTTACTGCCTTATATTATATATCATAAGGGGGCGGGGCTAGTTATAATTCACTGCCTGTTTGTTGTAGGCTCTGGCTGATGCTATCCTTGCAGTTACCAATGTCAACACAGACCTTTCTGTAGAGAAAATAGAGATACAGACAACAGAGGAGGGAATGGAGGGGGGAGGGGGGCAGATGATGGACACTTCTGAGACACTTATCTAGAGACAGATAGACAGAGACAGAGGAGAGTATGGAGGGGGGAGGGGGGCAGATGATGGATACTTCTGAGACACTTATCTTGAGACGCGTAGATCACGCAGTTTGGTCATACGTAAGATCATGTGGTGATTATTTATTGGTTATAAACTAATATATGATCAACAGAAGATCGTTGAACTATACGTATTATCTATATTGAATATACGTATGATCATTGTATGATCAAACTTTGATCACGCATTTGATCATGATTGTCTGTGCTGTGACTCTAAACGCAAACTCATTCTCTGTACACCCAGATCATGTCATTAATGGCCTTCTGTGCTGATGTGACGTTAAACATTCAAGAGTTGGTTGATCATAGATTGTGATGAATAATGACGATCAATGTTGATTGATTTGTGATTGAAATTGAATGCTATTAACTTTGATCACAATTTGATCAAATTTCATCAGAAATTGATCATACTTGATCACAACTTGATCATATTTATTCTCCTGATCAAATGATCGTAGAATCTCTGATCGTAGATCTGCTGTAATAATTCCTGATGTATTCGTAAACGTAGCATTTTGCTTCATCTCTGTACTATGTAAATGCTTTCATTGTCGTCGATTGATATTATATTAACTTCTCGGCTGCCTTTCTTGCGCTTTATTCGTAAATTAAACATAGGAGGGTGGGGGGTATTCCCTCCCCCACCCCCCGCCCCCCCATTTTATTCTCGTAATTTTTAATCTAGATTTAGTAGTCAAAATTTTAGATTAATACTCGATTTTTACAGGATGAATTTATTTTGCAATTCTACATGTTCTAGCAGTTTGTTGATTTAATTTGATTTTATTTCTATGTAATTGTATTCGAGATTACGGTAATTGTAGTAGTGTAAGCGATATTGCGTTTTATTTTTAGTGTCTGTAACGAGGCATTGTTATCTAACAGGCTCCTCCCATTTAATCCAATAACGAGTGTCAATCTTGATTTATGATGTTGGAATTTATACTGTGAAGAATTATATTTAGTAGATGTTACTGAGAAGCCTTAATAGGGTTTGAATTTTTGGTAGAATTAGGGTTAGAAGTATGGTTAGTATTACAGTTAGAATTAGGGTTAGAATTAGGGTTAGAATAGATATTAATGCTCGGGATTAGGGTTAGAGTTTGGGTTTGTAATTAATGAGTTTGTTATTTCTTACAGAGAGGCGTGGCTTGTTAGAAACAAGACCTTACTGCTTGTTAATATTTGATTTTAGTGTTAAGTTAAACATATCGTAATTTTATTCGAGATTTTATCAGATTGCTTTTATTATCATTTTATTATCATCTTATTATCATATTATTGTATTATTATTATTATAATTGATTAATCTAGAGTTTTATTATGTATACGTAGTGATATTATAATTTTGTTTTATATAATATCTACTTTTGTTGCATTCTATTATCTTTTCAAATATCTGAATTTGAGAATTGAAACTATCTATTTGAGTTATATATGCCTTGATAATCCTGAAGCAAGTGATTTTAGTGGATTGTCTTAAGAGTTAAGCGTTCACTCATCACTTGGTTAATGTTCACTCATCACTTGGTTAATGTTCACTCATCACTAGGTTTCTGTTCACTTATCACTCGGTTTCTATTCACTCATCACTCGGTTTCTGTTCACTCATCACTCGGTTTCTGTTCACTCATCACTTGGACTCTGTTCACTCAATTCAAATCATTAACATCATCTTGATCTTGCTGTCATTGAATATTGATATTATAGAATTAAATTAGCGTATGTTGCTTATAGACGCTTTTGTGCTGATGTGACGTTAAATAACAGTAAAAACAAAATAAATGCGTAATGTTTTGTATTAATTCAATTCAGTTTATTACTTATTGCGTTAGATTATTAAGAATTGGAATCTCGTTATAAATTATCTGACTTATTTTGAGTTAATTAAAAAATTATTGTCAATTGTAACTTTGTTTGTTTTTATAAGTTTAACTTTAAGGTTAAGTTTAGCCTTATGCGTTACCGTATTATATGAACAATGTCTCAGACATAGATGTCAATTTAAGCATCTTACTAAAGGGTGCATCAAGTTAGAGAAATAGGGAGCTATCCGGGATTTGAACCTGGACCTGTCGCGTCCGAGTCCACAGCTCTAATCACTTCGCTGCATAAATATCAAATTATTGCATAATTTCGGTGTAAAATACATACAATGTACATTCAATAATTGAATGAACATTAAATGACTACAGCTATAACTGTACATTCAATAATTGCATTCTCTAATTAAAGTTATATTGCTTAAGTTCAATTTTTCAAGCTTAGTCTTGTAACTTGCATTATTATATAAGTATTAAAACTATTAATGTCACAGAAATAATATCATGTGATGTTATTTGTAATAAAGTACACAACTTTAAAGCCTAATCAACTTGTAGGCTTATTGTTATTACATATATTTATGATTACAATGATCATGTGATTGGAACAAATTGGGAAATTAATGAGAAATGAATTTCGTTTATTTTAAAGTGAGCAAAGTTCTATCGAATGATCGTTTACCCAATGTATTTTTATCCAATCAAATCATCTCGTGAAATTTATCAGCCAATAGACACTCTCTAAATTGACATATTTGATGGTCTTTGCTAGATTTAAGTTTCAATACAACATGGGTGTAGGAGATGCAAGTTTATTTTATTTTACTTATTAATTATTTACATTTTTACCTAATTTTCGCCTAATTTTTTCCCTCGTGCGTTTGCACAGTATTTTTTACTAATATTTCTATTTTATTATAAACGCATTCGGACAGTTTTAGTTATTTTTCATTATTTTGTATCAAATTTCTGTCCCAGTTGCAATTTTAGGGTCAAAGTTGAGAGTAAAATGCGGACAATTTGTAGATCGTAAAATGCTCCGGTGCAATATTCAATATTTGAAATAATTCTTGCGTTTATTTTCTCTTACTACCCATCTTTGTCAATCTCACCAATCTATATAACGTAAAGCTGTAACAAAACTGAAATATAATGTTACTTTTTTATTCTATATTTGTGCTGATGTGACTTTTAGATTTCTCTCGCAGTGGGGGTGGGACTGATTGTTATAGCCACGACGGGCGTGTTGGTCAAGTTCTTGTTCTTTAAAGAGGGGAAGGGAAAGAAGCGTCCCATCACTCTTATTGATCCAACTGTCAAATATTCTCTCAAACTTATCGATAAAGAGGTCGTATTTATTATTTATTTATTGCGTAAATTAGTCCATTTTGTGCTCTTGTAACATGCTATTTTTGCATTGGTCTAATAGGTATCTTACCAATCTGCTAGCTTGCTGCACCCTTTAGTAAGACGCTTAAATTGACAGCTACGTTTAAGACATCTTTCATATAATACTCTAATCCGGACACTAAACTTAACCCTAAACTAATTTTGATCATTTATTCATGCACTGTGTGCTAGTAACTCAAACAAAAATAAAATAAAATCTAAATATTTTTTTACTGCAGAAAGTCAGCCACGACACTCGTAGGTTTAGATTCATGCTTCCCTCTCCTGATCATATTCTTGGCTTGCCTGTCGGTTAGTCGTTGTTTATTTAGAACAAATCGCATTTCTTATTCTTTAAAAATTCTATCACTTTTTCTATTTCTAGATTCTCTGTATGATCGTTTTCATTCGAAACTGAAACTCGCTCCGTTTTTAAACTCACTTGATTTCTTCATTCTTAAGTTAACTATCGTTTCTAAATCGATCCTCGTTGGTACGTTTTATGTCGTTTCTTTGTTTATATGTTGAATGTCGTTTCTTTGTTTCTGCGTTTGTTTCTCAGGCCAGCATATTTACTTGACTGCAGTGATAAACGGTGATTTAGTGATAAGACCTTATACACCTGTGTCTAGTGATGATGATAAGGGATACATGGACTTAGTAATTAAGGTAGGATTACTGATAAGATTTGAATAGATTAAGTGATGATTAGTGATTAGTACCGATAACGGAATGATTTGTCGATTTATTGATGATTAATTGGAATTATTGATTGGTTGATTGATTTACATGAATCTGTATGATTGATTTGACTGATCATCTAATTGTCTGACAGATTGACTTTGTAATTGACTGAGTAATGTCTCAATGCACTGACTGACTCTCACTCTCTCTCCCCCTTCCTCTCCCCCTATCTCCCCCCCCCTATCTCCCTCACCCCTATCTCCCCACCCTCTCTTTCCTCCCTCCCTCTATCACCCACCCTTCTCTTTTTGTTCAGGTATACTTTAAGAACGTTCATCCTAAGTTCCCGGACGGGGGTAAAATGTCTCAACACTTGGACAACATGTCTCTGGGGGACTATATAGACGTCCGCGGACCTAATGGACTTCTAACCTACCAGGGCAGAGGTAACATCACATCAGCACAAATCTTTGGTGCTATGAAAATTGCTTAATATCACATCAGCACAAATGAGTTTGTTTAGTGCTACCGACAAAAGTTCAGTGTCTAACGTCACATCAGCACAAATAATCCAATAAGCCTATTTCTCAACGTCATATCAGCACAAACTGTTGTCATTTGTACTGTTTTTATTTCTCTATGAAATTTTTTTTTCTTAGTTTTTCTTAAACAATATTTTTATTTTTAGGGGCATTCAGTATTCGCCCGGATAAAAAGACCGCCCCAAAGCAGCGGGTCATCAGCAAGGTGGGAATGATTGCCGGGGGGACAGGTGAGAATTGTCTCAAATTTTACTTTTTTTCTTTTGGGGGAATAAAAAATAGTTTAAGATTATTGCATTATTTCCAAAGTGAAATTGTATGTATTGTTGTATGATTGTACGTACCCTTCTCCCAAGCCGAATTATTAAAGTGATGTGTAATTGTTAAAGGTGATGTTTTATGGCAGGGAGGTGTATTTTTATTTCAGGCATCACACCAATGCTTCAATTGATACGTCAGGTATTTAAAGGTCCCCGCGATACAACGGAACTTTTTCTTATCTTTGCTAATCAGGTGATAACAGCTAACTGTAATCATTTTATTTCATTTATTATTATTATTATTATTATCAAGTTATTAATATTTATAGATGACTGTGGTTGTGATAATGAAGATAATAAAGATGATAATGATAATGACAGACTGCTGATAATGATAATGATAGACTGATTATTATGATGACAGACTGATGATAATGATAATGATAGACTGATGATAATGATGATGACAGACTGATGATAATGATAATGATATACTGATGATAATGATGATGACAGATTGATGATGATGACAGAATAATGATGATGATGATGATGATGTTTGAATATAGACAGAGAATGATATACTGCTGCGTACAGAATTAGACGACTTGGCTGTCTCTCATCCAGACAGATTCCATCTCTGGTACACCCTGGACAGGGCCCCCCAAGGTACCCCCCACCCTATCCCTTCAACTATTTAAAAATAAATAAGAATAAAAACCTATTCGAATGTTATTCAGTTACAAATGTACTTTTCATAACTTCTAGATTTTTTTTTTCATTTTATGCCTGAGTTTCAATATGGTTCATCTACTGAATTTGGTTTTAATTAAACTCACACACACACAGTGCAATGCCTAAGTGGATGAGATTACTGGTTAAATCTGCTAATTTTTAAACACTTTTAAAACCTAGTTTTAAATATAATCAATTTTTATTAAGTTTTTTTTATTTTTTTTTATTTTATTTAGATTGGAAATACAGTGAGGGGTTTATAAATTCAGAAATGATCAAGGCCCACCTGCCCCCTCCCTCTGATGAGGCCCTGATTGTGCTGTGTGGCCCCCCTCCTATGATTCAGTTTGCCTGCACCCCTGCCTTAGATAAGCTGGGGTATAGTCAGTCTTGTAGGTACTCTTTTTAGAGGAAAAACTGAGAGGGATTGAGAGATTTGGGTGGCATTTTAGTGTCAATTTTTGTTTATTTTTGATGTTAAATTTGACACTTTTTGTGGTCACTGTGATGTCAAGTTTGGTGTCATTCTGATGCCATTTTTATCACTTCGGGGTCAATTTTGGTGTCAAATTTAGATGGAAATTTGACTTCCTCTTTCAAGTCATTGTAACATCAATTTAGATGCTATTTTAGTGTCTATTGTGAGAGAGAAAATATTTCTAGTTTTTTTTGTTATATTAAGCTTTTATTATTAGCTTTACGTTTGTTATTGTTGAATAAGGAGACGGGGGGGGGGGGGTGTGGGGGGGAAACTGGAATTGTGATGAATATAAGAGTGATGAAATAAGAGTGGATGAAGCGCTATGAATATAAGAAAGACAGTGATAAAATGTGTATTACTACAGACATTCTAGATTATCATTATAAAATAATTTAACTCTTTTAAAATGATATAAATAATAAAAAACGGCATCCTACTACTTCTACATTATGAGCACACTACGCGTATACATAACATACAGGTATATTAATATACAAGGATACGCGTGTATATAAAGCGTATATACAGTAAAAAGTACTCTAGTAGTAAATTGAACATCGCTCTGCAAAAATGACTAGACTGACGATATAAAACACAACGACGCAACACGCTGATAATATTTACAAGATTCCACGAAACTCTTCTAAATAGAACGAAGAATTGGCGTTTGTGCAAAAGTGTTTGTCAAATTTTATAAATTAAATATTACTAATAGTTAAGCAACAACTTTATAGTAAATTAATTATAAAGTTGCATAAGTTAGTTATAAAAAGTTTTAAAAACGTGAAGCAGGATTCAGAATAGATGATATTTAGGTATTTGTACTTGATATTTGTACTTGATTCTATACTTGTACTTGATTTAAATACTTGTACTTGACTTAGTACTTGAACTTAAGTTAAGTACTCGTAGTTTAATTATTTCATTCAAGAATGAATTTTTATACCAAAGTTGATTTAATTCGAACAAAGAATTTCAATTTACAACGTACAAAAATCAGCAAGATTGCAAATGAGTTTATCTTTCAAAGAAAACTATCGTATAAAGTTGAATCCAATTGAAAAAACATCAAACTAACGAACCTAAATATACAAAACTCAATTTCTAAAAGAATAATATTTCTTTTACGAAATAATACTCAAATATTACGAATATTATTCGTAAACAACGATTTATTTATTATTACAAACTTTCGTAAAATTGTAAAAAGAACACGAACACTAAAAAACACTTTGGCTAAAAATTGATACGAATAAATATAAAAACAACTAAAGTATCGAAAAAGATAAAATACACTAAAATCAAATTTCTATTATGCCGAAATAACAGTTTGCATTATGACAGATTTATTGCAAAACAAAAATGTCAATTATATAAAAAAACGAAATAATATAATGAGAAATAATTTTAAAAACTTAAATTATTTAATTTATAATAAAACACACGCGGTATAAACGACTAACTTTATAATTAATTAATTAGTTTTATAACTTTTTTTCTTCTAACAACTTTATTTCTTAGCTTAGAGTCACATCAGCACGAAACTTTTATTTAGAGAAACATTAACTCGACTATATAAAATGAAATTAATGCACAACAACCAAACATTATTTGATCTTAAAAACTGAAACTGTTTAAATAAAGTGACGAGTGATCTACTAAATATTCTTCATTATTATCAAGTCCGCATTGATAGCAGAAGATAACAACTCATATCATAAATTATATAACAACAAATATAAAAAATTCTGTATAAATTCCAAACAACTTTAACGTGCATCATTTAGTATTAACTTTAATTTACGACTTATTCATAATATATAATATATAGTATGAATTAGAGAGATTACTGTTATCATGGATTGCAATAGCAAATGATAAAATAAAAGCTACAATATTGTTACCACACAACGATAAAGAAATTAAACATCCCCCGCTACCACTCTTGCCTTTCATAAAAAGCAAAAGCAGGAAAAATTCCCATACTTAAAATTCTCATAAATGACAACAATTCTGAACACAATAAATGCATAAAAACTTTGTTATTATTATAATTATTATACACATACTGTATATACACAAACACTTATTTTGTGCGTTGAGATAAATGCTACTACATTCAAATAGTTAAAATTAGCAATCAGAAATCAAACAGACATATTTCTAACATGTCGCAATTATGTCCAAAATATTGACATAATGACAAAATATGCCAGAATTATATATAAATAAATATACACCAAATGATTGAGAATAATTATAAGTTATTTTTATTAACCAGGTGTCACATTCGAATGGACATTATACTTTGTGTGAGATTTAAAATCAATCCTTCTACCAAATAACGCGAAATATGGTTTAGCGTTTTAATTTATAAACGTGATCGTTTATAAATAACACGAAGCGCGCAAAAAACGCTAGAAAACAGTCAAAACGACATAGTTATAATTGGCACCGATAGTTCTCGATAAATTGCTATTAATAGCGACGACGTAATTCCAAACTGCGAACAAACATAACTAACATAACTCATAATTCTAATCGGCGCACAAACGCATAATTCCAATCTGCGTACAAATGATGCAAGCATAATTCCAAACTGCGCACAAACGAATAGATGAGTTTTTCCAATCTGCGCACAAACTGCGAGAGGAAGACAATATTGCAAATTCGGATCACAGTGAATCGGACGCCCGTACATAGAAATATTCAGCAGCAAATTGAAAGCAAAATCATTTCTAAGGTTTTAAAGATAAAATTCTACCAAAACTAGTTTATATTCTAAAAATTGAATTAGAAATTAAGAAAATTGTCGTAATCGCGATATAAAAATTCTCCGACTTAACGTCACATCAGCACAAATTCAACGATATAAATTGTAAACTGGTATATTGCGCAAACTAAAACGGTATTTTATCCTCGGTTTTCGTTTGTTACTTAACGTCACATCAGCACAAAAAGGTTGTCTAATAAACGTATATTAATATTATCATTGACAAATTATTAAATTTATTTTCTTTTGAGTCTTGTTAATGCTCTTTATATCTCTTCATCCTCTTACAACTAGCAATTAATTAATTAATTAATTAACTAACCAATTATGGTTCTAATTATTACTAGATTTAACAATGAAATAGCTACACGTTGGCCTAGTAGAAGGGTATGTATACAGAACAAATAAGAGATTCTTGCAAAAATTAAATCAAAATTGAGATTAAAATAGCGTATAAACATGTTCACGATGAAAAATGTCATAATATTCTCAGTCATGGTTCTTGCCAGAAATAAAAATTAATCACGAAACCAAAAATTAATAACCAATCTGTCCGATTTAAGCATTTCCTGAAACTAGTTTCAAACAAGTTTTAGCTTTATTACGCCTATATATTATATTATATTATATTATTATTATTACATGTAAAAATTATGAAACTATTTCAAAGCATAATTCTAACAAAAAATAGGAACATAATTCGTTATAAAAAAATTATGAGTCGCAAAATTTAATTCGTAATTTAAAACCCGCAAGTCACTCGCGTTACGATTGGTTCAAACTCAATCACATGACATCTATCCATCCAATCGTATCATTCAGTTAAAACAACTGACCTATCTGTCTTGCAATAAACTTCGAACTTTCAAAACTAGAATTACTTTAGAATTATCGATAGAACTACGAACTATAAATCTAGAATTACTATGCCAGCAACTTAACGTAAACACAACCAGGCGTTTCTTTTAACAAAACATTACGCTGTGTGTATCCAAAACAAAATCTCCTCCATACTGAGCAGTTGTAAAATAAAAGGTCAAATTATAATTAATTTAACCTTTCATCAAATTACAATACAACATCGTCGAAAATTCTGTACGAAAATGAAAACAAAACTATAATTTTTACAACTATCTAAAGTTGACACTCAACTCTAAAATCACAATCCCCCTATTCCCTTTCACTTCCAATTTCCACTTAAACATTTCCACAAATTTGGGAAACTTCTCCCCAATTCCCCCAACAAATTTCCATCCACAAATCCAATTCTAGAAAAAATTCACTCCAAAATTGACAACAGTAAAATCCCGATCAAAAAACCCCCCGCACCCAAAACCAATCCCAGCTTTTCCACAATCTCCATTCCCCTCCCAATCATCCGATACTGTGGATAATAACTCGGGGAACTATTACTCGGCCTCGGTAAAAACCCCCCGGGATCTAATTGCCCTGTTGCCGCCTTCATTTTATGCGAAAACGATGAATTATACGAAAAAGCCGACACAGCCGCTGCTGAATTCACCTCTCCCGGCTGAAATGACGGATACATGGGATACATCGCGCCCCTCCCTGGCTCTTCCAAGTGATGCCCCCCCCCCGTCAGACGCTCCATTTCCGACGGATACTGCAAGTACGGGGGGATATAACGGGCTTCATTTCAAAACGATTAGCCAGCCCGTCCATCGTCCAACGATGTTGGGCTGCGGCAGCCATATGATCCTGCCAGCCCGGGTAGAACGATGAGGCTGATGATATACTATTGAGCCAAGTTGGCTCAACGCAGCCGCTCGGCTTTCTTCTTGCTGCTTCGTGGCTAACATCGCTTCGTAAGTATAATCGGCCCGGCCCACCCATCGCGACAAGCGGATTCGGGTGGCCCGCTTACCATCCCAAACCTGGGGGCCACTTTTGTATCCCCCCCGCTGCCCCCCGCATGAAATCCGGCTGCTTATCGTGCGCTGACATGCCAAACGGTGACGTTAATCCGGCAGAACGATATAATCTCTCGTTGTTTGAGATCATGTCGTTGTAGTTACAATCGACGTGACGGCGTTTTCTATCTTTATCCATTCAGCTGCTGCAGACGCGTTAGCTTCGTTGGCCCCTCCACCTGAGGATGAGGCCCCGCCTCCTCCCTTGGGGGCGGTCTCTTATGCGGGGTGGCGATTTTTACGAGGTTTGACTTTGAGATCGAGATCCGAGAAAACGATTTCAGATTCGTCGAGATGCGGGAGAGAGCCGCGCAGATGGTTGCGAAGTTATGTAGCGCAACAAAGAGTGGCACTTTATCACTTGCGCGTGGGAGCTGAGAGTAACGCGCACTGGAGGACGGTATGACATATACCACCTGGGAGAGAGTGAGTGTGAATGGGGTTTTATATAGACAGAGTCAGTTATATAGAGAGATTTTAGAGAGATTATATAGAGAAACAGTTATATAGAGATTATATAGAGTCAGTTATGTGAGAGATTATATCATACGGAGAGTCATTTATGTAACAGAGAGATTATATGGAGAGTCAGTTATATAGAGAGATTATATAGAGACACTGTTATATAGAGATATTATATAGATATTATAGTTTGAATATACAAATATACAATCTATGTATAATGAATATACAATCTACAATTAGTTCCAGGAAAGGGTTCCAGTTGTTTACCAATGTAGAAATTCTTATGATTACAAAAAACCTAATAAATTCCAAGAAAGCAAAAATTGCACAAATTCAAACAGTCAATTTCTATACACTGTGTATTTAAAAACATTCTGTTAAATATGTATGTATTTATGATACAGTAATAACTAACGATACAGAATAACTATCAACTAACGATACAGTATAACTAGCAACTAATGATACTGTAGAAACTTAAGTTGAGATATAATAATTGATCTCTGGTTGTTTCTAATTATATTGATTATCTTCATGTGTTATAACTAAACTTAGCGAGAGGTAATTAGGATCTCACTTTGTACGCCAAAACGGCGAGATCTCTGGTAGGATCAAGGGG
>JAQIXG010004046.1:0-13577 GCA_034700105.1 Oconnorella tubifera | reverse complement strand
TTTCATAATAAGTGGCATTGATTTTATGTGTACAATGTAAATTAACACAGTTTTCAATTTCCACGGTTTTTTGGTTTCAACTAAAAAAGACTAAAAAGGACTAAGACTAAAAAGTTTTTTGATGAGAGGAGATAAAAACTTAAACTAAAAAGAATTGTGAGACTAAAATAAGGCTAAAACTAAAAAGAATTTTACTGAGAGGAGATAAAAACTAAAACTAAAAAGATTTTGAGGACTGAAATAACACTGCTTACAGTAAACAACTAGGCGTTACTAGCGAGGCATGAGTTATAACTAGTCGCGCCCCTCAGTGAATATAAACATTTTTCGATTTATTTTTATGTTCATTGATATAAAGATAGCAACAATTCAAGAACGCCAGACTATTGATACTTGAGTCTTTTCATCAGGTATTCTTTTGCCTTTGATTATTGAATGCCATGTATCAGTTCATGCCATGTATCAGTTCATGTCATGGATGAGTTCATTCAATAGATCAGTTCACGTCATGGATTAATTCATGCCATGGCCATACAATGGATCAGTTCATGTCATGGATCAGTCCATGTTATGGATAGGATCATGGCATGGATCAGTTCATGTCATAGATCAGTTCATGTCATGGATTAGTTCATGCCATGGATTAGTTCATGTCATGGATTAGTTCATTCCATGGATCAGTTCATGTTATGGATTAGTTCATTCAATGAATCAATTCTTATCATGGATCAATTAATGCCACGGATTAGTTTATACCATGGTTCATGCCATGGATCAGTTCTTGTTCTGAATCAATCGTTATAAAGCAGAAGAGATAAAAAAGTAACCAGTCGTGGAGAACAGGAATTCCAAGCCATGCCACAAACCACGCTTCGAGCCTAAATAGTTATTTTCAATATTGCTTTTTTAATCGATGGTGATCAAACGTACTTTTGCAAAATAATTAGTTGTAATATCTATTTTACCATCCTATTTAGTAAAATAATTATTAATCATTTAATAATAACTACTGTTACTATTTAATTAAGTCCTTCTAATTAAGTGTTTGTCAGTGTAGTGAGCTAATCTACAAAATATGAGACGATTGTGTGGTCGCAGTTAGCAAAAATCCTTGAATTTCTTTTATAAAGCCGATGTCTACGCTTATCTGATGAATTCATTAAAATATTTAATTCATAACTTAAATCTTAAAAATTATAATTTAGAAATATTGACAAGTAGTTTAATATCTATTTGTGCGAGTGATATTGCAATAATTTCTGGAAATTTTCTTCTAATTTGTGTATAATGGTTGAAAGCGCGACACGCAAGGTGGCCTATGTTTTATATGTTATTATTTGCACGTAATAATATAAATGCTATAATTCTATCGTTATTCATCTCAATAGTAAAATGGTTAGGGTTGCAGATTCATGACCCGGTCATCCCAGGTTCGAATCCAGTAACTTAACAAATGCACGGGAAATGCATAATTCTTCTGATATTTTTAATTAAAGCAGTGTTTCCACCTTGATTCTTAAGTTAACTAGATATTGATTTGTGAGTAGCGGGTAATTTTAAATGCTTTAAAACGTCACTGCATTCAGTGGCGGATCCAGGCCATCCAGTAGGGGGAGGGGGGGGGGTGGGATTGCCCCTGTCTCTTCTATGAATCCGCCACTGACTGCATTTAACAAATTCACTGACCGACTGACTACTGCTGATTCCTTGCATAACGAAATATCAATTTAATATGCATAGATATTGACACTGTGCATGAAACAGCATAAAATATTAAGATAATTGATAATTGTTTATAATTCGGCGTAACTAAGCCTATACCAAACTACAAATAGAAGTAGCGTAGATAATTGAACTGAAATAATTGTTATATTTTATGATAGATGAATTAGATGCAATGCCACAAAATGATTCTGTCATCCAATCTTCAATGACTTCAAGCGGCGCAGACATAAGTCATGAAAGTGTCAGCTTTGATCTGTTGTCAGCAAGTGTAGCCTTTCACGGCGATGTCTTGTTGGAATGCATGAGATCAGAACAAGTCGATCTTGGTGACGCTGGTGATCTTTTGCCAAAGATTATTGATTCATCAACTAATGATCCTTTGTTGAAGTGAGATCACTGTCACACTTTTGAACATTTTAGTTATTTGATCTATTATTAATTTAATGTATTATTTGTATTTATTTCATATGAATATACAAACTCTTATAAGAAATACAGTTTTTGTACTGCATGCATCATTAGAATGATTAGTGTGCCTGATTAATGACTAGAAATTAATTATTTTACTTTAAAGTTATTCTGTATAAAAATCATTGCTTCTTGATTAAGTGATAGATTGCCGAACTCGGAACTATTTAATTTTGGATTTGAGTCTCGTGACACGCAATATGTTGTTAATTTTCTGCACCCTTCAGTAAAACTATTCACTTAAGATACACTTAGAGACTTCATTTACTAGTCGTTATTCATTTATCGAAAGTATTCATTTTTATTCAGAGATGAGATCTTTTGCCAGCATGTCACAAAGTTCATTGCAAGAAAAGCTGATCTTTTGTTCTCCCAGTCTCTCATCAAGGAATGCAAGACTGATCTCAGACAAGATCAATCTTACGAAGGTGGCTTATATTTTACAACGCTTTTTTCCTGTTGAGAATAGATTTTATAAAGCATAATTAACAGTTCATTTCCTTTATATGTTAGTGATATTAGAAAGTTAATTGTAAATGTTCTATGTTTGATCTAGATCATTATGTTGTGATGCCAGCACTGGAGTACTTCATGGAAGTGCCTCGTATTGCTTGTAGACAACGTTTCTATGAGGTGCAACTTTTTTAATTAACAACTCCCATACAATTACCTAGCATTTAGTTTATTTATTTTAAGCGTAATTTCTAGGAACAAGTTTGCATTCAGTTTATTGAAATCTGTGTTTTATTTGTACTGTATCTATTATAATAACGCACTAATTGTTAAATAATTTCAAATAAAATTTGCTTGTTGTAATTTAAAAAAAAAGCACAATATTTAAACTATTTAAGTACACGTTATTATCATTTATTATACGAAAATCAAAGCTCCGCTTCATTGACTTGTTGTCATAATGTTAGAGACAATGAAATTTATTATATTTCATAAGTGTTTAAAATATTCTTTTACTGAGATGACAAATTTATATTTCTATTTATTTATTTGAGTTTCTCCTTATTTATAAAGAGAGTGATTTTCTTTCAGAGTCTGGAGAGGGGTGCCTTGCTGATTTGTGCAGTGTCATCAGTGCAAGATACAGGACTACAGATGACTATACTTGCTACTAACAGTCAGCCGACTAGATATATTGAACATCTCTCTGTAGCTGTAAGCGGTGATCAGTTGTCTTTATTTTTCATTACTCAAAAATTATATCATCAATATAATACCATACTATGTTATATTGGGATTATATAATTTAATAGATGATATTGCAGTTTTCACATTATATTGTCAAATATTCTTTTAATAATTATTTTTATTATTATTGAACGCACTGAGTGAAGTGCCAAGTGTTCACTCTTCAATTAATTGCTGCGCTTTCAATTCATGACATGTCACTAAAAGGCCTTTTTGTGATGATGTGACGTTAAGTAACGAAGAAACAAAATCTATTTAAAAGGCTAGAGATGATGCTAGTTGCTATGCTTGTGAGTATACAGCACTGTATGTAATGATGCAGGCATTCTGTCCACAGAGAGAGCTGCCCAAGCCTCACACTCAGGACGATGTACTGGAGGGATTTGCTGTCAAGGATATTGTCAGAGGTCAGTACACACAGTTGGTGCTATTTTTATTAGAATAATTCATTTTGTCATTTCTTTTATTTTTATCAATAATGCAAGATATTCAAACATAATTAAATTATATTTTTATCTGATGCTTGCATTTTTAAATATTACCTTTGTGTTTTTGTATTCTTATAATTAATTTTTAAGTTTTAGATTTAAAGTAAAATAAATAAAAGATAATATTATTTAACTTACGCGTTCAATGTTATTTGATCAGTTTGTTAAGTCATTATTAACAACATCTTATGATGAGTAATGTCAACATTTATCGGGTTATTGACTTTTCGGCCCGATGCGTTTTATCCGATACATTTGTTATAATGCGTTTGTTTTAGTTGTAGTTCGTAGCGTAACTCCTGAAGATAAGCTATCAGTGATCGTGTCGATGCTGGAACGACATCTGTCCGCATCTTTATCTCGCGTCAGGCTGGTACGCTACATACCGTAATTTAAGCTTTTTATATTTGAGCGTAGTTGATTATAATTATTTGATCAATCTTTTTTCTATCATTCAATTCTTTGTGGATTCAAATCAAAGTTGAGGCAGAAATTACATTTTTGAATGCTGTTAGAGTATTTAAGATAAGTTGATCAGGTTTTTCCTTAGTTTGAGCATATTTCTGTTTAAAAATTATATATCAGCTAATTATGTGCCACACTTATCAGCCACACTAGTAAAATATCTATTTTGCGTGTAAACCATTTTACTCTATCGCATTTGTCAATTGGTGCAAATAAACTGAAACTGTTGATGTTAATTCTAAGTTCTATTAAATATTGTTACGATTATAGTTTGATTTATCGCTGGAAATTATTTAATAATAGTTTTATATACCATTGACAATTACAATATTTTACAGTTATATTCTTATTCTTATTACGATATAAAATTTTGAAATATTGGGTCAATCTTTTTTATTACGCGATAAACTTGTAGTTTCATTTGCGCATTCATATAAGCTCAATTTTCCAGGGTCTTAATTCAATCGATAAAGTTATGATATTATTTCCTGCTGGAATTAAAATTAACTATTACATTGACGTTAAGATTAATATAAGATTATATTGTATGACTTTCAATGACAGGGACAAATACCGGATGAGGAACTTCCACAGCATTATAGGTGAGTTTGACTGTCAAGAGCTTATATGATGGCATTTCTGTGTTTTTACATTTTTCAAGTCTAAAACAGTTTACAACATATACTAGATAGACTTTTCTATTGGTCTGACATTATGTGTCAAAGAATCAATCAAATATTACATTAATTACAGTTTACAATAACTCATGACTTTCTTGTTTAAACTTTCTTGGTTGTCATTATCATCAGATTCCCGTAATGAGAGATTATTTAGCAGTAGTATACATTTTCTTTATTTAAATTGTGGATTGTATACTCTATTATTTGTTACCAGCTTAGCACTGTTATAATAGTTGATTAAGTTTTACTGTTAATGTTGGAGCTTTTCATTTGAATTTAGAGTATTGAAATTTAAAATTAAGTTAGTGAAAGAAGTGCGGGTGTTACAGTGGTACTGAAAACATTTAGACTACACTGATACTGAGTGCTATTGCAGCAGTAGTGATGGGAGACTTGAATCATTTCTTTGTTTTCAGATGTCAGAAAGCAGCGGAAGGTTTGTCTTACAGTCAATATCTTGAAGAACGTCTTGAATTTAACAATCCTAGATGTGTTAACAATCTTGCTGATAGATTGGTTGGAGTAAAAGATCAACAAGCCCTTCCCCCATCTCTGATGCGTGGACTAGCCAGGTTTGTACTCAATTCAGATCTGAGGCTGATGATAATTAGTAAAAGAGTTCTCCTTATAGGAGAACTCTTTTACTCTATTACTTAAAGAGTTCTCGTTATAGAAAGACTCTTTAAGTAATAGTAGAACTGTTTAAGTAGCATTGATATTTCACAGTAGGCCTAATGTCTTTATTTCTTTTCATTGAATTTCTATAAATTCAAGTAGTTTATATAAAGTCCCTCAAAGTATATGTTAACACAAACACTGTCTCGTTGAACTTGTCAGAACTGCTGATCCACACCATGGTCAATTCTACTCGTTATTTAATTGTATGACTCGTATTGCAACTCTACATTGCTAACTTAGAGCAGTGCTGTATATACTGTTTTAGAGGACTATTCAATGAAGCAGACTATGCAGATAAGTTAAAGAAAGCACAGTCATATAGACTTGCTATGAAAAGGTACTCACTGCTAGTACTGTTTACTAGTTATATTCAAATTGATTTAAACTGATAAAAAGTCATTCATCACTTTCGCTTTACTCATTGGTTGCTAATTTTTTCTGTAAATCTATAAATATTTAAATATATTGAAATATATTTAGATTTTGGGTGCACTGTTAGCTCTCTGGGTGCATTGTAATTCTTATTACATTTATTATATGAATCTGAAATGCAATAAGTAAAAGCGTTCAATTTGTAACTGTCTTAAAATTCTGTATGTGTTTATGATATAGTAATGTTAATTCTGTATTATCTTATTTAAAGATGCTTTTATTTCAATGCAGTCATAAGTTAAACAGATCATTGCGTATCTTATAATCAGATGCTGAACTAGTAGGTTAACAGCAAGGCTATTCAAGAAACATGTACACATTATGCTGTCATTATTTGCCATGATACAAACATGTAGAAGAATGGATATATTATATTAGTGTTGAGTTGGGAGTGAATGAATTCAAAGTCGGTCATACAATAGAAGCGATGCAGCTACTCAACAAGGCATTACAGATAGACATCAGTAATGTAGAGGCACTTGTGGCGCGTGGGGCATTGTAAGTCAATTATAAATGCATAATATATTCCATTTATTGTATTCTGTATGATATTTTATTATATACTTTTGTAATTCTTCAGTTTTTATTCTTTATATATCAACAATTAATTATTCTTTTCATAGTGTTGACCAGGTGTTTTATTTAATAAGGCATTGCGCTGTGATTTATATATCTTGTTTAGGCACAATAGTCATTTCACTCATACGTGATAGTGTATCATTTCATGCAGTACTTTACCTCATTGTGTACATGATTTAAAGCATTTGAAAATGTTCTGTCAGTGTGAGATGAGAACAAAATTATATATTTATCAATACAAATACTTTATAAATTATTTGTTGGATTAATTGCATTAGATATGCTAACAGTGAAAGTTACGATCGTGCAATTAAAGATTTTGAAGCAGCTCTTGCTGTGAATGCTTCACACAACAATGCAAGAAAATACCTTGTAGAGACTCTGATAGTCAAAGCTAGAGGGTAGTTAGCTTCATTGTCATCTTTGTGGACATCATTGCAAATTTAAACTGTATCGCATTAAATTAGTTCAAATTACTTTTTAAGTATCATTTATTTAATAATATTATTGCTAAGATATATATTATTTTATTATTTAAGATGTTGTCATGACAATATTACTCTGAATTTTACAGATTTACAATTTTTATATCAATAATTATAATCTGAAAACAATTTTATATCACAAGACAATTTTTAAATCAATGCTATGATTGTGTGGTCTTTAATTTGAGTTATTACATTTTCTTAAACTGTTTTATGTTTGTTTACATAGCCTACTTGAGTCAGGTAATGATGAGAAGGCAGAAGGCTGTATAGAGAGAGCGAGACTGATTGACTCGTCTAATACTGAGATTAGAGAGATGATGGATAAGATCAGTGTTGCTAGAGAACGTGTTGATAGGGTACGTTGACAAGTGTCATTTCATTTAAAATTACTTGGCGTTCAGTGCAAGCGATGCATGCTTTAAATGTTTGATTGGCAACTTACACGTCTCTGAAAGCTAAACGTTGCTTCTAATTCATTTTTTAAGCCCATCGTGTCAATTTAATGTGCTTTTGTCAACTTGGTTCAGGAAACTGGATATAGCTAAATATTGATAGAGTATCTGTGCATAGATTTACTTCATTAAATTTTAAATCAAAATGCCTGATATTTATCATTTGCTATATAATCGTATTTGTTATTAATAGATAACGTTGTATTGTAATTATATTATAAATTGACATGACTACTTTCACTCGCTCATGACTGCTGTGTTTGTGTTTTATCGGCTGCGCTGTCATGATGTCTTGGTTCTCTCCATCAATCGCTCTCTTTACTTTATTTATTCTATTTCATCTACAAATGATGCTACGATTCTGTTGGTAAAACTAAATATCTCTTTTTATAAATTACCTTTAATTATAATAATAATATTGCATTGTATTTTTTTTATTGAATAATTTATGAATTTGCCACTCAACTTTTATTAACATTATTCTGATTATTTTAATTAAATTATTAAATTGATTTCTTGTTCTATTTTATTTAATGTATTTTATTCTGTATAATGGTTTTATTTACTTTTTTTGTCATGTTATCTTTATTTTGAATTTATTTTTATGGATATATTCTGCCACTGTTGCTTGATATAAACTAAATATTTTCCTCATTACTTTCATGCCTCGCTTGTATTTTGTTCTCAATACTGAATGCATTGCTCCGATAAACACTTACATTCAACATAATCATTATATTATCAGAAAGTGAGTGAAGTGATTCGTTGTGATGATGACAATGATGATAATTATGAAAAAGATGATGTAAGAGATGAAGGTACTTCTACCATTGAGCGTGCCAAGAGAAAACTTATTAAGTCAATGCAAGTGGATGTGAACAGGTCTTTTGGAAATATGTTTGATTTGTTTCACTGTAGTCAAATTTGATGTCTACAATTAGACGTTTATTTTTAAATTAAACTGTTGGACTTACAGTTTAATTTTTTTCCAGTTTTGATTTGATTGGTTTGCATTTTAATTGAGGTCAGTAGTGGGTAGACTGGCTTATGACAAATTGTTTATTTGATTAAATTTGAGGAACTCTGGTTTGTTTACAATTATTTATAATTTCATAACACATCACAATAGTATTGCTTTTTATATTTAACGTTCATTCACTTAGGTAATTTATTTTGATAAAATTCTATTTCAAGACTATTGTACTGAAAATTATGTAATCTAACTAATTCATTCAATTGAACAATCTAACTAATGGTATGATTATGAAAATTTTTGCACGTTACTCCCTTTGACATCTGGAAGTAAAAATGTCCGATTTGTTTTCAGATATGTTTTTACCAAAAATATGGAATTAATGTATTTTTAATAGCAAAATACATCAATACCAAGTAATTTAGTAATTTAGCACTAGGGTTTTAGAGTTATGGTGAGTTAAGGTTTTTAGGGTTAGGTGGCAAAAAATATAATTCCAATAAAACCACCATGGCAATGTAGTGAATAGATAATAAATAATAATTGACTATTTGCTAAAATGTTCAGGTGACAATTTTTTTATTCTCAATGATTCAGTGGATCTACTTTTAACTTACTCCACATATTTAAGCTGCAGTTATTAAGCTGGCATGCTGACCATACAATAGCAATTGTTGCAATGATGCTTCAAATGTGCACTAGTACATTTAAGCACATTCATTTATTTTTTTCTTCTTTGATTCCAACAAGTTGTTTTGTGTTTACTCATTATACATACTTTGTCACATTAAATTAGTTTCAATTTTTTTATGTAGAGAAAAATTACAAAAAAGAAAACGAGTTTCACGTTCCTCTTCTTCTTCATCTTCTTCATCTTCATCATCATCGACCAAGTCTTCCAATCATTCCACTGACACCAGCAGTAGTGTCACAGAGAGAAAGAAAACTGCAGTCTGTCGGTCAACTAAAACTCGCACTGTTAATCAACTTGATCGACGCAAGAGTTGTAATTACGATGAAAATCTTGTCAATCCAGAGAAAACTAGAACTGATGAGACTTCTGGTAACAATGAAGTCTATGGACCTTCTCTTCCTCCTACTACATCTGATACATTTTCATCTGCGGAACGGAATGCAAAGAAGAGAGAAAGAAATTTATCAACGTCAGTGTCAGTAAAAAAGAAATTGCAGAGAAAATCTTTAGAGGGATCACATGACAGAGACAGGAAGAGTGACAGTTCTAGAAAGACGACTGATGATCATCATAAGATGCCTTTTCGCTCTGAATCAAGAACTCGTAAAAAGCAAAGATTCTCTTCACCTCATAGTCCCACTTTGCTGTTAAACTCATTAGAAAAGAGTGGAATAAGGAAAGAAGCAATGCATGGAACAAGAGCACACAGAAACGGATCAAGAGATAGCAGCAGAGTTCATAATAATGAGAATATAAGACAAAGATTGAATAAGCAAGATGATGCTTATAAGAAGTATGATGATGTAAGTAGATCAGATGTACAACAGACTCCAACAAGTAATACAACTAGAAAACCTTTCTTAAGTAATGAGAGACGACAGTCACACACTGAGACAAGAAGGCCATATTTTAGTACTGGTCAGCGATTTAATCGTGGAGATCGTTATGTACAAAGTCAAGGAAAATTTAATTCTAGAGATGATGGCGCATACTCTAGACATAGTGGAGAGAAAATAATAACACTCAATTATTCATCATCTGAGGAGGATTCATCGAAGAAGCGTGATCAGCATGGAGAAAGGATTGATGGAGAAAGAAGAAGGAATAAAGTTGACGTTAAAGAGCGAGCTGCTAAAGAAGAAAGAAAAGAAGAAACGTTGGAAGATATGGAAAAGTTTTTGAAAGAGCTAAAGGCAGTTGCTAAACAGAAGACGACTGTAGATAAATCAAAGAATTGATTTAAATCTATTTTATAAACTATACAAGTTGCACAAGTTATGTTCATTTAATTAGACTCGTGTGTAATTAGCAGGAAATACTTAAGTGACAATGTGTTTAGTTGTATCACTGCTATTGTAATAGATTGTTAATGAGCTCACAATATCAGATAGCGCTGCGTGGTACTTTAATACAACAGCATACTGCCTGGTATAGTATTTTATAGGTCATAAAATGTAAAAAACAACAATCGGATTGCATTAAAGATACTAAATAACATCGTTTACTTTTCAAATATTTGATTGATATTCTAATCAACAGCTATATATTCAACCAATAATACAAACCAACATTCTGTCTCTTTCTTGATATTTAATTTTATTTGAATTATGCCATGTAATTAATGTAATGAATGAGACACGTAATGTAAATCAATGCAATGACATATGTAAAGTCATCAAGTTGTTTTATTGAAAAGACAAAATGTGCAACTACGACTAATAATATAAGGATGTGACAGTTTTTACTTGATTTTTATATTGAGAGCGGTGTAACTACTTATGTGTAATGTTACGTGTATTTACAGTAGTATATACTCCTACTGTTCATTTCATTTGTTGAAAAACAAATCAAACAATAATATATTGAGGAGAAATGATGAATAGAATAGAGTTCATAATGACTATAATTAGAATTCTTTATAGAATTTGTACTTTATGTATCGATGCCGCTATCGTGTTGGTTTAATATGTCGTATCGCTATCTTATTGACTCCGATATTTTATAAAGTTAAATATACTAATGCTGAATGTGTGGCATAAACATATCCGAGGAAACGAGCTTTATTATTATATTTACCAGACTTATTTGGTTGGCAAGCCAGAAACTTCTGACAGGTTTTGGTAGGAGAGTATAAATTGTCATGTATTTATAAGGTTTACCCTCTTAAGAGATCAACGCAAAAGGTGACCAACAAAAGGGCAAGTCTAATAAGGGCGACAGACTAATAAAGAGAACATTCAAAAGGGCGACTGTAATGTTGCAATTGTCATAAATGTATATGTCGTGTTAAAAAAATTATATGTAGACAAATGCAGTTAAATGATATTTAACAGACAAGTCATTTAATGAAGCAATAGTAAACAAAGCCGTAGCCAAGGAGGGGGGGGGGTTGTACACTATTTTTTGTAATTTAAAGGCGTTAGTTTTGTGATAACTGCTCCCCCCTCCCCCTCTGAGACGATGTAGTGCAAAAATGTGCGGAGACATGCATGTGGTGATGCAAAAATAGGGTGATCAGCTTAAAAGATGATCACTTATTATTTGGCAGGAACTCCCCCCTCCCCTCCCAAATTTTGTTTATTCTTGGTTTAATACGTGGCTGATAGAAATGCAATTGATAAAATAAATTTATAAGTTCACATTTTTGTAGAATTGGTCTAGGTCTGCTTAGTTACACTGTGACACTCCTCGTATAGTATAGTAAATTAGGCGTCCGTGGGGTCTAAAATCTTTACGTTATCACGCAGCGCAAACCATCACGTAGCGCAACGCAGCAGTGGGTTCTGACCTTGAGAGTTAAAAGGGCGCACCCCGGAGCTCGCCCCGGGGAGAAACCCGCGACTCTAAAAGTCCCGCGGTTCACCCCTGGGCGCACCCCGGAGCTCGCCCCGGGGATGTACCCGGGACGAGCTCCGCGGCTCGAAAAGTCCCGCGACTCTCCCCGGAGCGAGCCCCGGGGAGGAACACATGACTACCACGACAGCGTGTCTATTTTGAAAGGCAATATCTTATTGGATGTAACTTTTATAATGGGGCGTGGTTTACAGTTTTAGCCCTACATGTTATGATTTTTTGGAAAAAATGTTTGCTATACAAAACTGCTCAGATAAAATTTAAAATTTGCATAAAAATGAAATTAATACATCTCAATGAAATGTTTGCATAATATTGAATTTAATAATTCTAATTTGAATATGTATAGATAATGCTGCAATTCTGACATTGGGCCTACAATAAGCTTACATACAGTCATGGCCAAAAGTTTGAGATCAATGGAAAAAATCATTTTTTATGATTTTTTTCTTATTTTGCTTTTAAATGCAGCAACATTTACACTTCCTCTTTATGTCTTGATGTAAACAAAGACATAATTAAAGTTTTTTTTCCTATTTGGTATTTTTATATGTATATTTTGTGCAATAATTGCCCGATTTGAAGCGTATTAAGAGTATTTAATGCCAGATTTGGCCTATAACTCGGTATTAGTCATTCTGCCACGGTGTATTATAATACTCACCTAAAATTCTACGGAATACTGTAATATCGCTCAGACTATAATACTATGTACTGAATCTTGTTCTGTTTTGTTTCAGAACTGTAAATTAACAAATTTGTGTATTGAAACTTAACATGGCTCGAAACCCTGAATTGTCGGTAGCGAAGCGTGCGCAAATAATGTTGCTACACAACATGGGACATAGCAACCGGCAGATTGCAGAAAAGCTTGGCATTTCGTTTGGTGGAGTCTACAGATGTATTTCACGAATGAGGGACCGTTCAGTTCCAGATTACAGCTCACGTAAACGTAGCGGTCGCCCCAAGGCTACAACTGCAACTACGGACAATGCCATCATTATAATGGCGAAGAAATCACCGAGGTCTTCATCAGGAAAAATTCAATCTCAACTTCCAGTTGAAGCAAGGGTAAGCACACGAACCATTAGAAGACGTTTGTTTGAGGGTGGATTGAAGTCAAGAAGACCAGCAAGGAAGCCTCTGCTTTCAAAGAAGAACATTCGAGATAGAATGGCGTTTTGTCGCAAATACCGCAACTGGTCTGCAGATGACTGGGAAAACGTACTATTTTCAGATGAGTCGACTTTCACACAGTTTTACTCTTTTTCCAGGCATGTAAGACGACCAGTTGGGAAGAGGAATGATCCCAAGTATTGTACCAGTGCTGTCAAGCAGTGTGCCAAGCTGATGGTTTGGGGAGCATTTTCGGGGAAGGGCGGCCGCGCGGCAATCTGGTTCA